>QRDG01000053.1:0-267334 GCA_012064385.1 Puccinellia tenuiflora
GCATCATTGTTAGAGCAACAAGGCAAAGCAAATAATTCATCACATGATGTACCAACATTCTTAGTGGATGAACTACTAGGACTAGCACATGGCATTATAGCATTATTAATTAAAGTTGTGCTAATATCCACATGAGGCTCACTTGATGTTACCTTTGTAGTGATGGCCTCATGAGCTAACTTAAGACAAGCATAGGATGCTAGAAGATCATCATTAGAGCTAGATAGCTTTTTATGACTTTCTTCCAACTCCCTATACTTGCTAGTTAGCAACTCAAGTTGAGCCCTTAGCTCAACATTCTCCTTCAAACTAGATGCTTCACAAGAATTGGAGTTAGTAGCACAAGCATCATTAGCATTAGAAATGGAGGAAGAAATCTTAGCAAGATCTTCATTTAATTTAGCATTTTCATTTTTCGTGACCTTATATTTAGCAATGGCATGGTCACGTTCTTTAATGATTTTAGCAATTATTTCATTATGAGACTCCTCGATAGAATCTAGTTTCTCCTCAAGAGAAGCACGAGTCTCTTGCTCTTCCTCAAGAGCATCTTCTAACGATGCTTTCTCCATAGCATCATCTCTTTCGATCTTACCCTTTTCTTCAAGGCTTGCTTCCATGGCCTCAATAGTTTCCACACGCTCAATAAGAGTGCTCATGATTTCAAAGAGGTTAGCTTGGGCACTTTTATTACTAGGAAGGGCTTTAAGAATCATTAGACCTTTATTTTGAAGAAGGGCATTAACTTTTTCCATATCATCTTCTTCATCATTATTATCATTATCATTATTATCATCATTGTCATTACTAGAAAAAGATTTAGCCATGAGACAATGAGAGGTGGATGAAGAAGAATAATTAATTTTTGAACTACTCAAGTTCAAATCTTGTTTCACAATTAATTGGGTTTCCTCTACATTAATATTCATGCAAGAGTTAGAGGGAACACAAGCCTTTTTTATCATTGGAACAAGATAAAGCAAGCATATCATAGAGAGAATTATCCAAGGAAATTTTATATGATATGCAAGGACTATCAACACTAGCATGTGAATCATTTATAGTGCTATGAGTGTTTAAGTCCAAAGATGAATCATTGCAACTAGATAGAGATGGAAGATCATTGATAATGAGCTCACTATCCAAAATGCAAAACCCATCACTACTCACCATCACATTAGTTTGTGGCTTACCACATTTTGGTGAAGTAGATGAAGACGAGAGCTCGTCACGGCCGGAGGTAGAGGGAGAGCAATCATCCTTAGTAGAGTTGGACACTCCATATTTTTCTTGAAGCTTGGTCCATAATTCATGAGTATCCCGGAGAGGCATGATTGACTCAAAAACTACAACACTCACAAATTTGCAAAACTCATTAGATGCTAGAGCATCTAGATATAAGTTTTTCTCATCCTCTAAAGTCATACTTTCGTAGTCCTTTGGAGGAGAAAAACCTATATCTAAGATCCGCTCAATATCGGGGTCCAAGACCCGTAAGTGACTAAGCATATGAGTTTTCCAAACATTAAAATTTGTGCCATTAAATCTAAACAAGGAATTGTGCACTAAATCCCTAGACGACATCTTTACTCTCTAGGCGGTAAAGCCAAACAAGAGAGACGAGGCTCTGATACCAATTGAAAGAACAAACAATGTCCCGGATGTCGCCTAGAGGGGGGGTGAATAGGCGATTAAAACTTTTTCTAATTAGGGGCTTGATAATTGCGGAATAAAACTACGTGTTTAAATTAACAAGCCAACAACCTAATTACTAGGCTCACCTATGTGCACCAACAACTTATGCTAAGCAAATTAACAACACGAGGATAGCAAGATAAATAACTTCAAGCACGAAGGCTATCACAAGGTAAATTGCATAAGTAAAAGCTCGGGTATAGAAATAACCGAGGCACGCGGAGACGAGGATGTATTCCCGAGTTCCTCCTTGTTAAGGGAGTACGTCTCGTTGGAGGGGTGTGAGCTCGCCACAAGAGGCCTACTCAAGATGCCACAAAGGCCTCACCCTATTCTCCGATGAACCTCACCCAAGGGATTGGTTCACCTTCCACTATCGGAATCCTTCGAGGCGGATTCCGGAGCCCTTTTACAACTTCTCTTGGGGCACACACCCACAACTCAATTGGGGGCTCCCAAATTTGTGCCGAAGCTTCACAACCGAAGTCTTCGCGGCACCTCCAAACCGTCTAGGGTACACGATGCACCCAAGAGGCAACAAGCTCTTGGGAACACAATGCACCCAAGAGTAACAAGCTTCTCAACGTCGATCTTCACGTATCACCATAGGGAGAGCAACCCGATGCAACAAATGCAAGAGGCAAGAACACACAAAGTGGTCAAGTCCTTCACTCTCAAATTCCAACCAAGCAACAAATGTTTTGGGGGGAATAAGAGAGGAAGAACAAAGGGGATGAACACAAAGCAACCACAAATCTAGATCCACTAGGTTCCCCTCACTTAGAGGAGAATTTGATTGGTGGAATGATAGATCTAGATCTCCTCTCTTGAATCCCTAAATTTGGGCAAGAATCATCGGAGGGATTGAGAGGAATCAAGCTCACAAGTTTGCAACAATGGAGGAGAGAGAGTGAGAGCATCTCTAGCAGATCCCGCAAACGCGGCCTGCATCGCCTGTATGCGGTTTTTGGCGAAAAAATGGACCAGGGTAGATCCCGCATAGCCGCCAAAACTGCAAAATATTTTGCAGGCGTCGGCAACCGCGGCTCCCGGAACCGCACAAAAGCAGATTTTGGTGCCCTATGCAGGCTGGTCTGCATCGCGTGCGACGCGTTGGCGCGAAGGGAAAGCTCCCCATTCTTCGTTCCCGCGCACAGCCGCCGCCGCCGCCGCCGGAATCCCCCTCGCCGCGGGTTGCTTGCGCCGCCATGGCCACCACCGCGAACCCCGCCGCGAACCCACCGGGTCCCCCACGCTCCGTCGCGGGGATCGAATCGACCGCCACCGCGAACCCCGACGCTCGATCCGCCGCCGCTGCCGCCGCCCAGCTCGATTCGGCCAAGCGCAAGCGGCTGGGCACACACGTCGTCGCCGGAACTTCGTCGGCTGCTCCTCTTCGAGCGGCGTCCAAGGGCAAGGTGTCGGCGAGGAAGGTCGGCGCCAACAAGACCGCGGCGGCAAAGACGGCGGCGTCCAAGGGCAAGGTGCCGGTGAGGAAGAAGGCATCCATGACGGTGCTGACTGCGGCCACGGCACCCGTTCCCGCCGCCGCCGACCTCTCCCCCGACGGCGACTCGCGAAGGTAAATTTTTCCCCTTTTCCCCTTGCCAACGGCGGTGAATTTTGACGCCGGTTTAATTCTCCTCCGCAGGCCCGTCGAGCACGAGACGTTCGTCGGCATGCTGAACTTGGCATCGATCGACATTGACATGGCGCCGCTCGGAGAGGATTACGACGAGACCGCAGTGGACTATGAGATAGGGGCGGATGACGTCACCGATGAGGAGTGCGAGGAGGAGGCAACTCAAACCGAGGGGGTGACTCAAGAGGACGTCGTCGGTGTGTTGCTCGATGCTGCACCGGCGAAGAACAAATCGATCCGCACCGCCAACTACAGCGAGTTGGAAGACGCGGCCTTGATCAATGCGTGGGAGTCGGTGTCGATCGATGCCGTAACCGGCACCGATCAAACCGGCAAGCGCTATTGGCAAAGGATTGAGGATGCATTCTTCCATGCCATGCCGCGCAATGCTACAACGGCGCAATGCAGCTACTGATCGTTGCAAGGTCGTTGGGATGTGATCAAGAACGCGGTGATCCGTTGGAGTGGGTGCCTCGAGCAAGTGAGGAATGCCCCTCCTAGCGGCACCAACATCGACGATTGGGTAAGTTGGTCGCTCACTTCATGGCTCTTGTAGGATGTCATTGCCCTTTGTGTTTACTCGCTTCATTGCTTTTGTAGGATCGCATTGCAATGGAGAGGTACAAGCAAATGCCCGCTTCGAAAGGAAGAGCATTTGCGCTACACCATTGCTGGAAGTTGCTTGAGTTTAGTGAGAAATGGAAGCTGCGGGACAAAGAAGCACCACCGGCCAAGGGTGCATTGTCACAATTGGATGACGATGAGGATGATGTGCTCACATACAAAAGAAACTCCGGGAGGCCGGATGGAAACAAGAGCGAGAAAGAGAAGCTAAGGAGGCAAGCCGAGGCTGCGGGGTTGAGGGAGAAGATCGACGAGATGATGAAGTCCAAAGAGCTTTTGGTGAACAAGGCATTGGAAACAAAAATAATGATCATGGAAAGAAAAAGCCAAGAGAAGCAAGCCAAGTGGGAGCTACTCCGGCAAGATGAGCTGCGCAAGGCTGCCGTCGAGGAGAAGAGGGCTAATGCCGATGAGAAGCGCGCCATGGCCGAGCTCATTGCGGAGGAGAACAAGGTGATGATGATGAACCCCGGCAACATGGATGAGCTCACAAAAGAATGGTGGAATCTTTCTAGGATGGAGATCTTGACAAGAAGGAGAGAAGCGGCGGAGGCTCGCGCTGCTGCAGAGGAGGCAGCTCGTGCGGCGGCTGATCGTGATTGTCACGTTTGAATTCGGCTGTAAAACTATGCAGATTTTGGGGCATTTCGTCGAACACCTTCGAAATAAGGGAAAAACCTGTTTTGCGGTTTAGTTTACAGTTTCTGTACATGTTCCGGCCGAGCAGATCCCGCATGCGAAAACCGCATAACAGCATATTAATCTGCTCGGCCGGAGCAAATTTCGGCCTGCATATCGCGTTTTTCGCGGTCTGCATACGCACGTATGCGGTTTGCAGGTTGCGGGATCTGCTAGAGTTGCTCTGAGTGAGCTGAGCAAAGTGAGCAACCAGCACTTGGGGGAAGAAGGGGGCTATTTATAGCCTCCCCAAAAACTAGCCGTTGGAAAAACGAGGGGCCGGAAATTCCGGGTTAAAGGGCCGGAACTTCCGGCCGGGGGCCGGATATTCTGGGGCTTACACCGGAATTTCCGGTGCCCCGGAAATTTCCGGAGCAAACCTCCGGTGCAAAGTTCCGGACCCCCACCCGAGAGAAAACGCGAAAATGACTTAGCCAAATTTTCCTTGGGCCGGATATTCCGGACCCCCGGAAATTTCCGAGGCAAAATTCCGGACCCCCTCCAGAGAGAAAAGCCAAAAAGACTTAGCCAAAAAAGCTCAGATGAAAATATGGGCCGGATATTCCGGTGCAACGGCCGGAACTTCCGGGGGCCGGAATTTCCGGCCTCAGGGCCGGAATTTCCGCCCCACAGAAAACAGCAGAAATTGCAATATGAAAATGGGCATATCTTTTGCATCCGGACTCCGTTTTCGATGATCTTGGGCTTGTTAGACTCGCAACAAAAAGTTATACAAGATCATGCAGAGAAACATCATTGTCCATCAAGATATTATAAAAGCAAATGGGGAAAGGTAAAAAACTCCTTTTCGCAAACCGAAAAAGTCATATCTTTTGCAATTGACGTCCGAAAGAAGTGAAACCAATTTGTTGGAAAGAGGACGACAAAAGCTACCCTTGGAGATGGCAAACAAGCAATAGAAATTTTGCAAAGAAATGGAAGAGATAAATCTTCCGCATGGATGAACCGGCAAAATCAAATAGAAGACGCATAAGCAAACCGTTTTCGGTGAACTTAGTCTTGTCATGACGAGCACGACAAACACTAAGATCACACCACGATAAGAGTCAAATAAGAACCAACAAAGATGATTTCAAAGATGCAAGGATGCAAAGGGTTGAGCTCTCCACGAACGATACGATCAAGTTACTCGGTCGAGAGCCCCTCTTGATAGTATGGCTAACTATCCTATAACCCGGTCTCTCAACTAACATCATGAGACCGGTAAAATAAAAGCCCTATCAAGATCATACCTTTGCCTTGCGCATTAATCCACTTGATGCCCTATGAAGACAAATGACGTTCTTCAACTCCTCAAGATGCAACACCTTCCTCGATTGCGCTTCGATGAAGATTCACATGACGCTCCCCCATACACCGAGATGGGGGAAGCACCACTTCGGCATAACTTCACTTGGCCTTTGACTTGATGACGAACACCTTGGCCTTGATCAACAAATGATCTTCTTCCCTTAACCTCGACTCCAACATATGGAGAACAAGCAAGACCTTGACTCCAACAAATGGAGACAAGCAAGCTAATGGACACCTACAAATATAGCTCAATGCAAATATTAGTCCATAGAGATTGTCATTAATTACCAAAACCATGCATGGGGGCAACCATGCACTTTCCATACCTTAAAAAAACTAGAGAAAAAGTAACATCCAAATCAAATCACCTTTTGAGCAGTTTTCGGTATACAAAATCCCCAAATTCGAAAGGGAACATTTAGTTTTTTAAAGTTTAAGATTTTGGGGCAAAACTCGGCACGCCTGTGATGTAAAAATAGACGCGCCGGTGATCCCAACGATCCGACAGCTCCCCAACAACCTAAACTAGCACACGATCCGTGTGCTCTTTCTTTTTGCTCCTGATTGGCTGAGAGGATATAGGTATGGATTGGCACATCTCCTTACCTACTCTTCTCCCTCCTCTCTATCTCGCCCTCTCCTTCTATCTCTTTCTCCATGGCCGGAGCTTCGCTTCCCCGTCGCCAAGCTCCGCCCCAGCGTCGCCATCCTCGAAGGGCCTCGTCGCCCTGCTCCATGGCCGGAGCTCCGCTTTCCCGTCGCCAAGCTCCGCCCGAGCGTCGCCGTCCTCGAAGGGCCTCGTCGCCGTCCTCCATGGCCAGAGCTCCGCCTCGTCACCGTCCTCCTCTTCCGACCGTCCGTGACCGGAGATCCTCCCGACCGCGTCCGCGGGCGGAGCTCCTCCCGGCCACGCCCGCCATCTGCACCGACGTCGGCCCGTCTGCACAACGAGGGATGGAGGGAGGCTACTAGAGCTCGCCAGCGTCGATTACCAGGAGCTCGCCGACGTTGACAGCGGCGCACGCCAACGGACTAGCTCCACCCATGACGGCGTACACGATGACGTATACGGCGACATATATTTTTTTAATCCTAGAATTCTGACCGCCGGTGTGGTCGCCCTCACCAGTGATACTACAGTTCATTGGTGTGCCTCACACTCGCCGGTGATTCAAAATATCACCGGCATGGCCTGACACTCGCCGGTGATTCAAAATAGCACTAGCGTGAGGTTACCGGCATGGGAGGTTTTCGCCAATAACATAAAAATGGCACGCCGGTGATTAGGCTTTTCCTTATAGTGTCAGTTATATATTGTCTAATGTAAATAAATACTATGTTAAATATCTCAGTTTATTTTTCTAAGTATCTATCTAAACATCTCTAACCATTGTCATTTTCTCTTTGAAACACGGAGATTGGAAAGGTAATCTGTACGAGCCGTCAGTACGTATCAGGTCATTATAACAAAAACAAGAGGGGCATGTCGTTTTAAAACTAGTCACGATAGGGTATTACAAGTAGTATCATACATGACCAAAAAAATGATTTGCCACATTAGACACATGCCCGTCTATACCGAAATGGCTGCACAAGTGATACTCTCCAAACATTATGAAAAAGACACCCGTGTGATGGTCAAGTATTGTGTATCATGTCATTAAAAAAAGTACTGTAGTAAGTATGCCTCTCAAACTAGTCGCATCTCTACCGGTGGTTTCGAAAATGTGTTTGTCATCCTCAAAAATATGTCCGCTGTCATGGTTTGTAGACATATCGAAAGGATGTGGATGTCGACTAGAGAAGGATGAATATGCGATTTAAAATAATTATGATTATGTATTGAATAAATACAAAATAGAAAGTATAAAACCTAAATAGCTACGCTCAACTATGTGTACCAAAAGGTTATCCCAAGGTGATAGCAAAAAAATATAACTTCAATTTTGGTGGCCATTACTGTGTAAATCCATAAGTAGTAGAGTTCGAACATAGAGATAACTGAGACAGACGAAGACGACGATATATCCCAAAATTCACACCCTTGCAGAGACTATTGTATGTTGAAATTGTATTCTTCTCGATCCTTCCCAGCACTGAGTGGACTGTCACCAGACCTGTACAAATTATTCATGGCAATATTCAATCGGAGGCTCCTGAAACTTGTCAAAATTTAACACCACACCGTCTAGGGCGTCCAAACACACAAGAGGAACAAGCTTTAGGGTATCCAATAAGCCAATAGTAATAAACTTTTCAAATTTTAATTTCAGAAATCACCAGAGATTCGAACCGATGCAACTAATACAATGACAATAACATAAGAAGTGTTCAAATCCTTCACTCCCAAGCCCCATAAAAAATAATGCTATGGTGAAATATGAGAGAAGATTAAAGTAGGAGAACATCAAATCATTTCAAGATCTAAATCCAAATGTTCCCCTTACACGGAAGAGATATGAACTGGTGAAAATATAGATTTAGACCACCTCTCTCTTTTCTCCAAAATAGGGAAAAAACTATTGAAGGAATTAATAGGTAGCAAAATTTAAAGATCAACAATGGAGGAAAAAACCATGCGCCAAAACTTAGAAACCATTGTGAGAAAAACACCATTAAATAGGTCCCAAAATCCAACCGTTACGTACAGATTTTTAGATAAACTTATACAAGTTGATGTATTTGGTTGAACGCCCCTAACGGTTGCGGCGTGCCACGATTAGCCTAACAACTGGTCCATCGATCAGAATTATTGTTAGCGCGGCTTAGTAGATCGGTTAGTGCTTCTTATAACTTTGTACTACTAGCTTACTAACTGCACGTTACATGAATGATGATTTTTTGAAACCCTAACCTTAGTTATGGTGGCAATATGTAATTTTCTCACACCACAAAGTATGTCGTTTGTTTCAAAGTGGAAACGGAGATTTTTGGAGGTAAAAAAAGTGCCAATGAAGATTTTTCCAAAAATAAGTGCGAACGAAGATGTGTTATTTTCGTCAAATATTTTCCCTTCAAACGCCGCGCGTCCTTTTCCGAATTCCAGCCGAAATCCACTTTCCCCCGTGTTTCCCCATTCTCCAAAATTCTCAATATCCACTATCTGAGGCGTCCCGTCGCCCTCGTGTCGCACCAACCAAACGACACAGGCGCACGCCGCCGCTTCGCTTTCGCACGATGGCGACGCGGCAGGCCTTCCGGCACCTGGCCCGGCGGATGCTGAGCAACGTGCCGGAGTCGACCGTCTACGGGGGCCCGCGGCCGCAGGAGGCGGCGGGGGCGCGGCGCGTGACGGTCACGACCCTCCGCGGGAAGCACCGCCGCGGGGAGCCCATCACCGTCGTCACCGCCTACGATTACCCCTCCGCCGTCCACGTCGACTCCGCGGGCATCGACGTCTGCCTCGTCGGCGACTCCGCCGCGATGGTCGTCCACGGCCACGACACCACGCTCCCCATCTCGCTCGAGGTCATGCTCGAGCACTGCCGCGCCGTGGCGCGAGGCGCGTCGCGGCCGCTACTCGTCGGCGACCTCCCCTTCGGCTGCTACGAGTCCTCATCCACGCAGGTAGTTCCCCACGGCCGTCCCTCCCATTCTCGTCCCCTCCGATTTGATCTGGTGGAGATAAGATTTGCAACCTGCGGCAATGCCGCCCCCTTTAGCAGGTGCTTCTTTGCCACTACTGCCGTGGTGGGAATAGGATTATCATGTTTTACAATGCCCCTCTTTTGCTCTCTAGTTGCCTGCCTGTTTGTGTGAGAACAGTAATTTTGCATGTCTTGTAGAGTAGCTTTAGTTGTTCCCTGCACTAAGGTGAATTTGTTCCGTTGGTTTATTCTTTTAGGTTTTGTCACAAAAACTTAACCTTGATTTCAGAAAACTGATGGGGCGACCTTTTTGTACTAATAAGTTCAATTGATCTCTGCTGTTCTTGTCAGAAAGGTTCATCTGCAACTGCAATTATATTTTTTGCAACTAAGCAATGCAGACTCAGTTTTGTTTGTTACTTGTAGAGGACACCTACATCAAAATTACTTCTCAAAACACAAAAATAACCCAACCCATGAACATGCTAAATGCAATAGACATGCACACATGAGGCATATCATATGGTATCTAGACATGTCAAATGGTATCTACAACTTCAGTGTTCAAGAGCTAGGCATTTTGGAATTGAGTTTTCTACAATATGCCTTTTCTTATAGGCTGTTGACTCTGCGGTGAGGGTGTTGAAAGAAGGTGGAATGGATGCAATCAAGTTGGAAGGAGGAGCTCCATCCAGAATCAGTGCAGCCAAGTCTATTGTGGAGGCTGGAATTGCTGTTATGGGGCACGTTGGTCTCACGCCGCAGGCTATCAGTGTGCTTGGTGGGTTTCGGCCACAGGGGAAGACGGTTGATAGTGCTATAAAGGTACCTGCTTTTGAAGTTTTGGTTGTTGGCAATTTGGGCCTGTATCCTGTTCTGCGTCTTCACTTACATTTTGCTCCATGTTATTCTGCTAATGTGTGTAGGTTGTAGAGACAGCACTTGCCTTGCAGGAGGCTGGCTGCTTCTCAGTTGTGTTGGAGTGTGTGCCAGGTCCAGTGGCAGCTGCTGCGACATCAGCATTGAAAATCCCAACGATTGGCATTGGTGCTGGACCATTCTGCAGTGGGCAGGTACGATTATTCATCATTCTCTATTTGTGTTGATTTTGTTATTGTTTGACAAGAATTTGTGTTTTGTTGTAGTCATATTCATTCTAATTCTATAAGCAATTATTCATCAATATATGCAGTATATATGCTTGGATTTTTTGCACAATACACTTACCTTGATAACTCGAATAAATTTTGCTGAAATAAACCTTGTCAAATATACCACCTGAATGCTATACATCCTCTTGTTCTTAAACGTTTTGTGTTTACCATGGTATTCCAAAGCAGACACTTGATTTATTGGTTCCATGTTTATCATGCAGGTCTTAGTGTACCATGACCTGTTAGGGATGATGCAGCATCCACATCACGCCAAGGTAAATGTGACTTGCCTATTCTGGCCTTGCCTAGCAATTGATTTTTTTACGATTCACACCAAACTCAAACTGTACAAATATGCTGTACCTGCAGGTTACGCCAAAATTTTGCAAGAAATTTGCTAGCGTCGGCAGCATCATTAACAAAGCACTTTCGGATTACAAGCAAGAAGTGGAAGCACGGTCTTTCCCTGGCCCCAGTCACACTCCGTACAAAATCACCGCCACAGATGTTGATGGCTTTGCGAATGCGCTACAGAAGATGGGCTTGGGTGAGGCCGCAGATGCTGCAGCCGCCGCCGCCGCTGAGAACTCGGAAAATGATGGGAAACCCAGCGAAAGCAGTTGATCTATGGTGGTTGATCGTTGTGGACGCCAACAGCTAAATCTAGAGCACAAGCACTGCCTGGCACAATGTAGTTCTGCCCCTGTCAAGACCGGAGGGGTAATCTGAAAGCTGAAGGCAATGGCATGTATCCTCTGCCTTTGAATAAATAGCTGATAGTGTACACTGCGAAAATGTTTCTTGGTCTGGCAGTTTTCCCATTTTGTGAAAATCGCAGAATAAAAACATGGTGTGTGCTGCAGCGAGTTCAGTTTAACACCTAAAATTAGTTGTTCAGAAGGGGAATATTTCCGAGTTCCTCTGATCAAGAAAAACAAAATAAAGTATGAGCTGTTTCAACTTTCAATCTACTTACGATTTTCACCATTCAGTTCATTTACTATATTTTTTTTTGAAGAAATACACCCTCTAATTCATGACTAACTCAACAAACTTCCTTATAGTCCTAGTCTGTTCTACATCAAATGGCAGCAAATGTTCTGTATACATATATATACCGACAAACGTCTTTTGACAGACTATCTTCTCTGCCAGTTTCTTAAAAAATAGGAATATCTTGCAGAATCTCGTGTACTGTCAAAAGTATAGACAATCGAATGTGCACATTCTCTGACAGACATACACACAAGTTACAAGACCTGCAGTTTACAGCGCTATAGGACACACTGAAGTTAGAATATTGACATGTTCGGCTGATTTCGTTAGACATCAAGTATGCACAACGTGCCTGAGCCGACCGGATGAGGAGGCCGTAAGATGAATCAGAAGCTCTTCATGAGAAGGGCAGGATGGCGCTCACACTCCTGCTTTGCAAGAATGAATCTCATGCGGAGCTAATCTTTGTAATCCTGGAGTAATCACCAACATTGGCAACAAACAGCGGATCTTTCTCATCGCTGAAGACCGGTCTTTCGCCTGCTTGCTCCAACTCTTTTGTCAAGTCATCCATTGTTTTCTTTAAGTTGGCTTTGCTCATCTGCCCACCTTCGCTCATCGAGATGCCAACCATGGTGATTTTGGGGAGAAGAGGGTTTGCTTGCAAATCACCGTTCATGCTGGCATCATATCTGTATCAAATCAAGATGACTCAAAATAAGCGGATGACAATCCAAATAAATCTTAAGAAACAACAGTGGAATAAATTATGATTGTAAAACTTTGTTTGCTCTAAAAAACTGAAGCCCATGTTCGGCCCAGCATAAAGTGACTTCATGTGAGATCATAAGGAATTCATTGTTTGATAAAAAATGCATATGCCACACAGCATACGCTTTCATGCATGACAGTGGACAAGGGGGGAAGAGGATGACATTGAAGAACAAACCTTCTGGATCTGCTGCCATTTTCTTGCTGTTTGAACGCTCTATCATGCCCTGGCCATATATTAGGAAGTAGGTTGCTAAATGGGAAGTGAGATTGGCCATGGTCTTGGCCATTGTGTTTTCCGTGGCTGCCACTATCAAGGTTTGGCTCCATAGCTTGAGATTGCTGATTAATCGGACAGCAGTCAGCATCCTTAGTAGCAGTTGAACTATTACTGGAGGCAGCAATCCTGTCAACTGAAACAGCAGTCCTGAAAGGGTGAACAAAAAATATATATATGTAAGCAGCTCAAAAAGAAATCAACTATTACTGATACAACAGTTAAATGGATTAAATTGTTTGTTCAGTAATTTGAATAATTTTAGAAGTTCCTATTTGTAGCTCTCCAAAAGAAAGTCCGGCCATTGTTCCTGTTCCTCCCTTGAGGATAGGTAATCGAATATTTATAACAGCCTCTACATGAACCTACAAGTTTGACATTTTGACAGTTATACTACCTATGGCCATCAAGCTATCAAGTTGCGATACGAGACTATTTAAGTATGCAAAATTGGGAGATGCAGAGTCAAATTTAGTGAAAACTTAGAAAACCCATTTAACATAACTTGGCTAGTTAGTGTCTCTCCACAACTCCACAAGTTCAGCACTACTGAAGGAGAAATTCTATTAAAAAATTGAGAGAATAGTCTAATACAAGCATGACATTGCATCCATACCTTTCTTCAAATGAGTCAACAACATAGGGAAAATGTGGTTGTATGCCAGTAGCTCTTCTGAGCCACTTATTTCCTAGAAGTAGTCTATCAACAACGTCAAGAAACTGGATCTCGGCGGCTTTTGTTACAATACTTAATGGTATTCCAGCTGGACCTATCTCTTTCATCAATTCTTGCACCTACATAACAGTTCCTCCAAATATGAGGAGGCCAAAAGTCTACAAATAGGAATTTAGACATTTCTCTATGCGTTAAATGATCATAGTACCTCAGGGGGCTCAAACAAGCTATCTGCACTTTCTTCAAGTATTTCTGATGTTAAACTATCATCAACAATGTCTCTTCTACGTTGTACATGGCGGTTTTGAATCATTGAATGGAAATGCTGATCCATTGAAGCTTCAAGAATATTGTCCAACAAGTTTTTATCAAAAAAGTATGGTGAATACCTGGAATCATGCACAGAAAAATTCATGTTATATTTTCATGAATATTTAAGACAACTTAACAATCTCCTATTTTCTCCTGACATACACAGAAGCATCTAGTATGCACAAGAATCTACATACATAGCATATGAAACTTCACAGGCACAGCAGTCTACGAGCACACATCAGTGGACCATATGCAGATAATCTAATCACATTGACATTTGAGTGGAACCAGGATCTCATGACCAAAGCAAAATTGTTAAATCAGAAGAATACTTGGCAGGAAACGAATTAGCTCAGAAAAGGAAATAAATGTAAATACAAAGGAGGATCTCAGGACTACATTTATGGAGAGAAATAGATTTAAAACGCTACATTGTTGGGTAGTCAATAATTTCTGCTCGCGGGAAAAGATGCACATCAAACATAACACGAACTGAACAGAATGGCTGCATGCTAGTAAAGTATGACATGAAAAAACAGTGAAGAAATGATCAGAGGAATAATCAAGAATTCAATCAATACCATCTAATTCCATCATTCGTTGCCACTGCAATATTTAAATTTTGGGCGCTAAAAACAGGAACACCAGCTAGTTTTTTCCTTCTGCTCCTTTGTGGAATTGACTTTAAGAGCTTATTAGCAGCCTTGACCTGAAGGGAGAAGGAAATTAGTTTCTGTTGACAGCTTAAGTTATGCAAAACTGAAATATTTAAGCACAAACCTGCTTTTCATTTGGAACAAACTGGAACATGTGAGGTTTTTCCTGCAAGACAGCAATTTTCCTGAATACATTGAATACGACATGCCATATGTACAATGCTTCTAAGTTCATACAGATCATACAGAAGATATATCATAGGGAGCTCCTCTGTAACTTTCACACCTTGTATATACACCATAATACACCACGCATATTGTATAACATTTACGAATATGATGCAGAAAAATAGAAGAGGCCAACCAAGAAGTGTGAAGCATGGAACTTTTTCAATGCCAGCCCTATCAAAGAAGGCTATAAACTTAAGGTTCAATACAGAACAAGTTGAGTTTGACATGAATTTTGGAACACTTAACTGTAGACATTCTCGAATAGCCAACTAGGATTACATAGAGTACTGTGCGTCATCTGGAAATGTAAAAGCACTTCTTCAAATGGCCATCTGCTGTCTGGATAGTGACAATGTGGTATATTTGAAACCACGGCACATCTAGTGCAAATACTCTTAAAAAACATAAGTTGTAGTGTAGGTATCCACATTAAGATGTAAGGAAAGACTTGGCTTCGAAACTTAGGGGTTCAGATTTAGAAGTACATAAGCACCTAAACATATAATCACTTCAAAGATCTGTTGAAGCTAATCTTTAAAGTGTTTTTCAAGACACGATATAATAACTGAATATTTTAGTATTATTGACCAAACACATCTCAATATCATGAGGCAAATAAGATTTTAACCCCAGAGAATTATCCAGACAGAGAAAGCATTCCAGTTCTGTATGTTAGCATACTATGAAGAACAACAAAATAACTCATACAAAGAAAACAAAGTCATGCGTAGTGAAACATACACTGTGATTTCTTTTAAATTTACTTAAGAACGGTAAAAATATCATATGAAAGTTTCTTGTTAAGAAAATGATCATATACCTTGAAATGTTGGAATGCTACATCAAGGCGACAAGCCCCCACCATACCACTTGGGACATTTAGCCGCTTAACATAAGACACTGAAGATGTTGAAGCAAGTTAGCTTAAAGTATTCCTCTGAAACAACTGCACATTTGAAGATCTAAATTGTGCAAAATCCTTCACTAATCAGGCATATTCTGTATCACTAATGCAAGGAAATATTGCTTAGCAACAGTGTTAGCTTAAAGTATTCCTCTGAAACAACTGCACATTTGAAGATCTAAATTGTGCAAAATCCTTCACTAATCAGGCATATTCTGTATCACTAATCCAAACCCGAAATGGGCATGGAGCTCAACTGATATTAAGACTCAAAAAATGCATTTACCCTGCCCAACAGGCACTCCTGGAACTTCTATTTTGTGACCCAACAGATGACCAATTCAGTCCAGCATACGAGTTTTTTTTGCCTGATTAAAGTAAGTTGGCAAAATGGGAGGACTACAACTTATTGTGCTCCCAGCCAAAAGCTAGCTTGCCAAAATATTTTGAGGTTTCTTACAAAAAAAAAAATCGACGGTTTTGTGGCTGTAATGTAACCAAAAAATAATAATAAGAAAAATAAAAGAACTTAACTACTATGTGCTTCAGTGGCACCCATTAAAGCATTATTAACTTCGCAGTGCATCAAGCAGATAAAGAAAACAACAAAATCATACAGAAAATACCTGAATCATTAAGATCCATGAAGAACCTAAACACTGGATCACTTTCGCTCTTCTTCAATGGTGACAATATCTTTTTGAACCACGTAGGGGTCCTGAAACAGAATAATTTGGAAAATGCAAAATGAGCAGCCAAAATATTACCTCAACTATGATATAATTATATGTTGCGGGCAACAGTAAAGAGTATGCCATCTTGAATTCGCAAATGAGCAATCTAACCCATGAAAGCATTTAAATCGCAGAAGCTTCAAATAGCGCACACTTCTTTAGTCCACTAAGTACAGACAAACTCATTAAAAATCTATCATGAGAAACAGAGACCAATTACGTAAGATGGATATACTTCTTCAAGCACACATTAATAAGTTATATGCAGCGAATATTGATGCTTATGTGTTTATGAAACCATTATACACTGCACACATCATATTTTTTATGCATGTACAACAGAGTAACGCCATGTATATCAACAAATCTTAAAGCAAAAGGGGCGTGGATATGATCCGTAAAGAAGGCAAAACTACAAGAGAACGAGTGACAGATATGATAGATTGGATCAATGCTTATTTATCCACGATGAAAATATCGTAGAAGGGAAGTACAATCTTATCGTTTTATGATGTAGGATAGCATCCATGGTTCAATCTTGTGGTCTGACAGGGTGCACTAGATGGCCTTACAAAGCAGAACGGACTCAGCATGTGTTCCAAAGATACCAACATAGCATGATTTTTCAGAGCCCTATGTTAGTGAAGGAGTTTGTGCGATTTGAGATGGGGATGTCTTAAAGGACACAAAAGGGGGAGCGTGAATAGTCGATTGTATTGCCTAATTTTTGTTTGCAGATTGTAGTTTCTGAGTTTAGAAAGGCATTGGACAGGGTCCATGGCCCATCTCACCATCTGTCTTGTACAAAGCTCCACCGGTGAGCAGCAGCATGACTTTCTAAGTGACAAACATGCCAAAACCTACAGTAGAGCTGCAACACTCCCTCATTGCTAATCGTGAAATCTTCAATGATACAGACATTTAGCTTACATGATATAGCTCAATTTGTAGCAAATTTTCCGCAAGGATTTTCCAATAAAAGTAGATTATAAGGCGTAAAACATACCCTCAGTTCCCACTTCCCACTAAGACAAAAGTGCCAATCTCGTCTTTGCTAACATGACATGGCGTCAGAAACTAACTGCGGAATGGCAGAGCTACACGGAAAGCACTAGTAAACAGCAGCTGAGAAGGATACCTGTCGGCGATGAAGTGGGGGAGGTCGAAGCGTTTGGTGACGGCCATGAGGCCGTTCCCCGAGGGGTCGAGCATGGTGAACACCTGCCCCACGAACGCGGGCCCCCCGCTCCCGCCAACCTTGACCCCGCCTGGCCCCTTTCCGCCGCCTGACGCGGCCATGCGCGCGCCCGGCAGCCGCTGCGGCTGCGGCCTGAGATTGGGCGCAGATGAGGAAGAGGAGGGGGCGGCGGAGGCCGATGAGACGGGGAGGAGGAGCTGGACGGCGAGGTGAGGAGCCGGAGGAGGAGGAAGGGGGTTGGAGTTGGAGGGGGAAAGAGCTTGGTGATGGTGGTGGCTGGCGCGGTGAGGTTATGTTTACTATACTACGGTGGTGGTTAGACGACGAGGTGCGTGGGGAGAGAGAGGGTGGAGCGTTTCGTTGGACTTGGAATCCGGTGGTGGGTTGGATTTGGGATGGATATGCGTTGCGTAGCGTCCTGCCGTCGTCTCTGCAACGTGCACGGGCGTGCCCTGCCGGGCGGCTGTGCTCCGCAGCACAGCGCGCCCTTTGTCTCGTGCAACTCCCTCGTGGTGTCACGTTATTCTCCCCGGCCAATCCTCCTAATTGGATTAGAGTAAAATTCGTCGGATATCACTGAACTTGAGGTCATTATTCGCCGTTGTCAATATTTAAGTTACGGTCACTGAATACGCACTAATGTGTTATACACGGTCACCCGAGTAGAGGGCCGTATTTGCTGACGTGGCACCGCATCGACTCACATGTCATGCGAGCAGCGGTCCATATGGACAACCTTTTGAATATAATAATAAACATCAGCCCGCTGCTTCTCCTCTCCGGCCACCGCCGCCTGAACATCCCCACCGTCACCTCTCCTCTCCAGCCACCGCCGGATCCAGTCGCGACGGCCTAGTCCCCGGCGAGGAGAAGCAGCCGCTCCCGGGACCAGCTCCCACGGAGCTCATCGCCGTGGCACCTGCTCAGGTCGGCCTTGCAGGATTGCAGCAGTCCACCGCCCACGACGGGTAGTGTCCCGCGCCGCCGCTACCACCTGCGAGACCAGGGCTCTCGCCAACGGCTCCATCGCGCGGCCCGCCGGCGCCGCGTCGAAATCCCCCAGCCCGCCGAGCTTGAGCTCGACCGGGCACTCTGGCCAGCTCGGCGGGCCGCGCGTTGGCGCCACAATGCTCGAGGCGGCCACCATGGCGGGGGCGTTGCGGCGATGGTAGGCAACGCGTCGTGCTCTAGCTCGGACAGGTCCCAGGAAACCGACATCTTGGGATCTCAACCCATGGAAGCTTCCCGTCGGCCCCAACAACTTCCTGTCGTGGAGCCCATCTCCGGGATGGCGTCGATGGAATCAAGCACGCACACCACGTCCTCGAGTACAGGCTCTGGTCTTTCGTCTCCTGCTCTCAAGCTATGTGTAAGTTGTCGTGGTTCCTTCGTTAGTGGTCTGATCCTGCTCCTCCTGGTGGTTCGTCATTTTACGTAAGGGTTTGGTGCTCGGCCTAGTGTAGCCTTTTTTCTTGTTTTAGCTTGATGTTATTCTGCTTGCAAGAGGTTCTTCTCAACACCTTGTATCATGTGACCGGTTGTATTTATTAATTGAAAGTCGGGCCTTATAGTCTTTTATCTAAAGATCGAATCCTAAGGGAAATAGAAACGCAATAATCAATATAATCAAAACTGCTTGGTTGCATCGTAGAAAAAACGCAGAAATTTGTGTAAAGGAACATGTGCATGACATGGTTGTCACCGAAACAAAGAAAATTTACATGAGGTTGAATATTACAGAATTTGTCCAATGAATTGCATGCAAATTAAGAAACCAAAGGAATGAAATTCTTGAAAATTCCTATGAACCAAACATGCTCTAGGGATGCTAATGCCCTAATAAGTTTAATGTCTCCTTAGTGTCTAGGGATGTGGATGTTCTAATAAGTTTGAATTCTTTTTCCTGACTTACATTTGGCAAGAAAATAGTGAAATTACATGCTATTGATCACAGATGTGTAGCATCATAAATATCAATCACAGATTTGAGGAGATAACCAAAATGCGGTTGAACAAAAAAAGCGCTGTATACCCATACTAAGAAAGTTGCCACCGGAAACACCTGAATTTTGGAATTTATACGTAATGTAATCTCAGAAAGAATGACGGAAGTTCCCAGACTTGAGTTTCAGAAAGAAAAGGGAATAATAGAGCAGCTTTACCAATATTTGTTTATCTGAAAAACATTGTTGTCAAGTCAGGTCAGGTTGAGAACAACATATCAAGAGTTAAGAGTACATTCACAATTTTGTAAACGCATCTAACATACAATTTGATAGTGATACATTATATGTGCAATATATATATAGGAAATACAAGAAAGAAAAATTGTTCCGTCTGATAAATTTAGAACTTGGACGCTCCACGATACCACCTTGTTTCCCCAGCTCAAAGTTTTTCCTTTACTCATAACAACTTGATTGTTTTTCCAGCTCAGCTCTTATTGATGCTCAGAGAATACGCCCCCCTTCCAAATTTAAAACACTAAGCTTGCTTCTTGCAGTCATCCTCACTTTTAAACAATCACCAAACAGGTAAGGTCTTTGGTCGCTTCCTCTGCGGACAACAAAGCTCTTTCTTCTGTCCACATGATCTGCTTGAAGGCAACAGTTTTCTGTTTCCTCTGCTAGTCTGTATTTGGTAGGGTTTTCCTCTGCATCTTTAACCCCGATGAAAGCACGTCGGTCAAAAGCATATCATGACTAATGACTTCCCTTCTGGATGGTAGACAAATACCAGCATCCTCTATGAGATCAGGGGGGTGCTTTGGTGGTGTTGTACAACATTATGACTGAGTGGGATCAGACACTTCAGTTCTTTTGTCTGTTTTCATCCTCTTTATACTAGATCCTCTTTTCTTGATATTGCTCTTCAGAGACGACGCTTTTCTTGGAATAGAACGCTGTAGGATCCGGATCGGTATCCCCCCGATGTTGAAATCTTCCTTGAGAGATTTTGTCAAGAACCTGGTATCTGTATCAGATAGCTGGGTCTTCCCACTCATAAAGGCAACAAAGGTTGGTGGCCTCGCTTTCACCTGAGTGAAATACTTAACTTTTGGTTGTGTAGCTGAATCTTTCCATGAATGCCTACTCATAACCTGTCAAAGAGAATTGGGGGTAACAGATCAGTAATGTAAATTTCTGTGATAAGAAAGTTCAAAAACAAAAACTGTAAGAAGAATGATATAGTTACAGACTCGAACCAGAGAAATGATACAGAACCAAACATTTCAACCAATAACTAGTCCTCGCTGACGGCTAGCTGTGGTAGGATGCATGGGTGTTTAGAATAGCAACCGTACAGAAGAGGGGCGCTGAGGTAGGAGAGAAGCACGAGGTAGTAGACAGATTGATTACTCTATTGCTTGCCTTTTCATTGATCACGATACTCTCCTTATAAAGAAGTTACAACCATAAAACAGACACGGACTTGACCCCAAGCCTTTCCTAATTAAACTCTTTTCCTAACACAATTCAGACTTCAAACATAAAGCAAAATACTACCTAATTAATGCCTGCAGAAGCTGGACGTACACGTCTCTTGCAATGCAGTCTGACCATGACAGCTTAGATTAAGCACTAAAAGCCGCTAACATTTGGCACACACAAAAAGTCGTTCTACTCTGCGCTGATGCAATTCCACCTGGCTCCGTTTGGATGTTGATATTGAGAGGCTTAGAATTGAATTGGGCTCAATACGAAATGAGCATTTGTATTGAAATGGACTCCAATACCAATTTTGTTGTTTGGTTGTGCACAATATTGCTTGACGGAAACATGAGATTAATCAATTCCAAAGTTGTGTTTGGATGTCCATCCAATTGAATTCAAGCATCTTTTTCTCCACTGTTGCACACAAGGATGGCAGTAGGCTAGCTGGCCCAAATTGGCAACGTTCCTGCTCATGTGCACCCTCCGGGAGCTCACAAGCAACATCTCCCATGAACAGACCCACCTGTCAAGACCTAGAATATATGTCAACGAGGCAACCGCTAACTGACACAGTCTGAGATCATAAGAACCGCAAACAACAAAACATATGCAGCCGAAGAACATGTGGCCCGTGCAAGAACAGCCAGGAAAATGGGCGACGCTGGATCGTGATTGGTTGTGTGTGCCGTGTGGGAGAGAATCTTGCCCAATTTAGTGGAGATGCATCTGCTGCGTGGAGAAGGGAGGAGAGAGAGACGATAAGGAATTGGATGGAGGCTGCTTTGCTGGTTCGGATGTAGAGGGTGCAGAGGGTGCAGAGGGAGGGGGCGGAGGAGGAGATCCTGGAGCTCGAGGACGAGACGGAGTTAGAGGCAAAGGCCGCGGTGGTGCTTTGCCAGCCGGATCTGAGACGAGAAGCAGCTGCCTCAGCAGCTCAACTGGGAGCCCAAATCTGCAGGCCGCGGTGGCGGCCGGAGGGGACCTCCGGCGGTGGTGACTAAGAGTGAGTCAGGTGGGAGGACGAGGGGAATAAACGGCAGAGTCTTGTGTGAATGAAAGGGTGCCTACTGCCCAATTCCATCGAATGTGGAGGGTGCTGGCTCGGTATCTTCAGGGTGGTTAGCTAGTTGGGCCAAATTCCACGTGGAAACGAGAGATGTTTCCAAGCTGCAATTCCGTGACCATCCAAACACTGGAATTCGGAGCAGACATTTCCAATACCAAATTCCAGGCGTGAATACGCCAAACGGGGTGCTAGTGAAATGTGCCACTCTAGATTGAATATAATGTTCAAGATTTATGTTCTTACTGTTCTACTTCAATGGTAGTTCCTACTTGGCACACACCCTAGCATGCAAATGAAGCAACAGTAATGTAAGCAGGACATTTACCTTACGCAACCAACGGTTCAGGCGCGAGGTTGACAATCTAAAACACCATTTCTCATAAGTTTCTATAACCTGGTGCATAACAGCAAGCCTCCCCCTGCCTTCCAATGCTGACACAAACACAACTGGTATCCCTGTAACCTGTCAACATGAAGATATAAGATTTTCTCATCTGATGTTGCTTTACGAAGCAAGCTAAAAGGTCCACGATATGGTTGTTCACTCTTTTACGTGAGAGGGCTTTCAATTCTCAATATACACAAAGGTGTTACAAAATAAAATTCAAGCTTTGATATTGATGTGGCATTTGATTCGGAGGTTGTACACATGTAGTTGTATGGGTAGCTCACTGGAGGCCAGGGCTAACGGTGTCCGGCAGGCGAATCAGAGCTGGTACTAGAGAATCATACGGGAGGGAAAGCATATATACAAGAAGATTTTATTATTGCTTGATTTCCTGTTGCAACAGGCTCTTGCCTCTCCGCATCCAGGTCCAACTGGAAGTGGTAACCAACTGCTGACCCCAATAATCATTGATGGCAGATATTACTATTAGCAGATATTACTACTAGCAGATATGCCACATGCTATGATGGAATTTAGAATGCATTTCCAGTTATTAGTAAACACTTTCAAAAGGATAATTGGTTTTGCCATTCTGTCTATCAAGCTTAGCTGATCCACCAAAGTAGACCATGATCGATGTATTCTCACTAAGAAACAAAGTAAAGTCTCTATATGTGTGATCCAACAAAATATCAAGTTCGTCACTAAGAAAGCAGCTCATCATAAATTCAGTGAGGTCTGAGTTGAGAATAAACAGTAAGAAAGCTACCCAGAACAACAGTGATGTGTTCAAATAACACCAACTGGGAAAAGTAAGATTAAACTGAAACAAAAGGGTCCAGTATAACTTATTTTTTATGAATTAAACTTAGAAGGGAACCTCCCATAGTCTTTACATCAAGAAACACCTCCTATAGACTATAGTTACCACTTACTACTAGTAATCATGTTACGAGTATCTTATTGACCTTTTGACAGTTCCGTTCTATAGAGATAATAGTATACCATCTTCTCAAAAAAGAGTATACCATAGTGATGGATGATCATAATATCTCGTTACTGTTGAAGAAAAGTATATAACAAACTAATAGCAAAATAATTAGAAACGAACCTGAGGAATAACTGTCTGGATTTCTTTAGGAACAGCCTCTAACACTTTGTCTAACAATCGTTGGTTTTCTCTAAGGAGATCCATTTTATTGACAATCACAACAAGTCCGCGGCCTTCTTCAATTGCTTGTCGTGCTATCACAACTTCTGGATGATTCATACTACTCTTCGACTTTGCGATCTACATTTCCATAGAGCCTTATCATGCATTTTACAGTAGAATTAAAATTACATGAAACATGAATTAAGACATACAAGATTAGTGGACATTAAGGATGTTGCCTCTAATGCATACTAATTTGTGCATGGGAATAAGAATAGAGCACTGACCTTGTTAACCATGGCAAGGAGTACTACATAATAGAATATATGATATGGGACTACAATTAGATGATCAGTTTTTAGCATAATAGTGTAAAATGGTTATAAAAACTAATAATGCAATGTGTTCTGTAGCGCTTCATTAGCACAAAAGCAATGCAAAAAATGGTTTGCGAGAAAAATCAATGCAATTGTATAAACCAAGTTCAGAGGACAGAGAAATCATGTGAAGTCAAATTAACAGCATATGTCTTTACTCCTTTTAAAGAGGCACTTGGTGTCCATGGTCCGTCTGCCCATCCCTCCAGCAACGGAATAAAAAAATGCCTCCTCATCATAAAAGGTGGACTGGATAAGTGGAGATGGAGAGGAAATGGTTGCACGGATGTGAAGCCCTAAATAAGGAGAGAAGCATGATGCCCATCTTACCAAGCGAACAAGGTGAAAAAATTAGGTCAATACCACGATCCTCCAGCCATAAAGCAAACATGGAGAAAATAGTCCTTTTTTTTAGTTCGTGTAAGAGCAGCAATTTCCCCTCTTTCACAAAAACATGTAGGTTCATCTTATCTCTTCATCCAAAATCTTCTAACCTTTTTTTTTTGCGGTGACTGAAATCTTCTAACTTCGATTGAAGAATTTTGAAGAACCTCAAAAATGGGAATTTCATGAAAAAAACTAAAACAGAGAATTCCTACTTAATGCACTAGTTAATTACTGACCACAATGCATGCAGAATCAGTAGAATCAACTCATTGTATCAACAAGACCCTTTTTTCCTCGAATATGTAATCCACAAGACCTCAAAAGTACAAAAAGGATGAGTATTGAAAATATTTCCCCTCAACCAGATAAGAGGGAGCACATTAGTTTGAATGTTAGGTCATGGGCTAGTGTACATTCGAATGAATGTAAGTACCTTTTCCGCATCAAGTACAAGAGCAACAATATGAGCTCTCATCAGGTTCTTTCTTGATTGTACCACACTCAATGATGCTGGCCCTTTCTCCTTTCCGGATCTTTCCATCCAACCAGCAGTATCCACCTGCATCACCAAAAAAGGAAGAATGTCAAATCATTAAGATGGAGACAGCCTGAACGAACGTTATGCCATGAGCTCCTACAGTGCACCTATAGCCATATAAGAAATGAGGTTCCAAAGAAAATAGTAAACTCACGCATAACAAGTTAACTTACCAAATATACACTTCGGTTGTCAAACTGAAACTGAGCCCGGATGGAGTCCCTTGTTAAGCCTGATTCTGGACCGACCAGAACTCTATTTTCTTGCAACAAGGTATTAAGCAGGGTAGACTTCCCAACATTAGGCCGTCCCACGATTGCTAACTGCAAAGGTAACTTGCTTTCATCGCCTTCATTGGCCTCTGCCTCCGAGGTAGGGTCATCTTGATTTAATCCATCTGTCATATGTGTAAGAAAAGCAAGAATAAGATGTCCATAGATTGACAGCATGTTTTTTCCCTCCAGATCAATAATGCTAGAGGAACAAAATTGATTCTTATTGCTTGAAAAAAGTGGAAGATACTGTTTCAAAAGTTCAATAGGTGGTGGTTAGTTGGTCACTGATTTATAAACTAATGGTCAAATCCCTCCAGTTCTACTTGAACAAAACCAACATGGAGACATAATTGGCAGATGGACATATGGCAATTTTTAAGCAATCTATACCTAGCTGAAATCCTACTATTTTTTGTACAAATTCGTCAACCTTATTAGTTGTGTATTTTATCGACCTATGCAGTATTGGAAGAAAGCATTAAGCAAAAATCATTCACGGGCAAACTTACTGTTTGGAAGCTGAAACATGTATTCCTCAAACAACGGCCTCAGTATCTCATAAAGCTCTGCCATCCCCAGGCCTGTCTCTGCAGATATTGCAACTGGGTCACCAAAACCCAACCTGTGGGCTTCTCCAGCAGCCGAGGTCAAAACTCCATGCTCATCAAGTGACTCAGACTTGTTCATTGCAACAATGGTACGTATCCCAGATGCATGTTTTCGCAGCCACTGCCCAACCTCAAGATCCAGCGGTTGTAGGCCATCCCTAAGAAGGCCATGACACTTTTAATTACTAGGAAACAAGTATCAACTTTTGACCTGAATCCAATAATAATGGGCTGATAACAGGCCAAAGACCACTCACCTCACATCAATCAAGAAAATGGCAAATTGAGATCTGGCCAACACATTCCCTGTCATGTCAGCTGTACGAGCGAGAATGCTCCCAGATGTTGCTGCAGTCTCAAGTCCAGCAGAGTCAAGCACGCGGAAACGGAGATCTCCAAGCTTGGCAACTCCTTCTCGGATGTCACGGGTGACATGGTCCCCAGGTGTATTATACACCAAAGCCTCCCTCCTCCGTATTAATCTAAATACAATCATCGGAAATTTTCAGTACAAAAAAAACTATCATCTATTGAACGATTTAAGCTGTAAATACAACTAAAATAATACGATAACATTTGTCATTTGTCATTGTTCTAACTAGGAAAACCAGATGCTGTCAAGGTGTATGTAGCACGGAAGAGCTAGAAACTAGTATAAGAGAGTATCAAAGGACATGATAATGGAGACCTATACGTCCACATGAAGGGGACTGCTCCCGTGTGAACGTGCACACAATGGTGCAGATGTGTGACACATCCAGCACTGATAGGGACGTCACGCTGGCGTGCGGCTCCATACAATGCGCATCAAGTCGCTCGATCGGACGGCAGGCGGCAGGTCGTGCGGGGGAATTTCACCTCCTTCGCACGCCATGTACAATTCCCGCCACATGAAAGCTTACATAGGGCTGCCTGAGGAAATATGTCATATGCAGCTACAACAATTAAGATGACAGCAACCGTTTTATGCAGATGTTATAAGTGTTTAATTGTCGAATGGAACCTGTAGAAGATCACGACAATATGTACATGCAAACTGAAAGGTGTACAAGATACTAGTCGCGACCAGCAAGTATTGTGCCAACGCGGGTTGCAATGATGCAGAAAGTTGCCGGGAATGCAGCACAAGGGGTAGAACATGGTTGCTAGCTAGGAAGAGCACTACAACGAAGCAGGATTACTCCCGGAAGTGTGTGCGGAGTGGAAGCTGTAAGAAGACGTGGGGACTGAAAGGTGCTTGTGGAAATGGCTCCCCTACGGAAGTACAAGGGAAGTAGGGAACGAAGTGTGTGTGGCGTCTCTCACCTGTTGAAGAGCGCAGACTTGCCTACGTTGGGGCGGCCGACGAGGATGATGGTGGGGAGAAGCGCCGCATCCACCTTGGTGAAGTCGACGCGGGACTGCTTCATGGGGCTCCTCCTGGACTTGCCCTTGGTCCTCGCGGGGGGCTCCGAATCCTCTGCGACGGTGGAGTATCCAAATCCGGAGGGGAATGGAAGGCGAGGGAGGAGAGGTGAAGCACGGCCTGCTTAGGGGAGCTGGACGGTGAGACGAGGAGGGTTTAAGGGTTTATTTTGGGAGAGGGGAGGAGTCTTACCGATAAGAGGGGCAGGTAGGGGGGCCATCGAGGACGGAAAGGTGCGGGGTAGGAGGAGAGCTGCCGCGGCGGGGCGGCTCCGGCGGAGGGCGGCGCGAAGGAGGGCGGCGGCGGCGCCCATTTTTTCAAGGACGTAACAGGTAGGCGGCGAGGTTTAAGCTGGGCCGGACCCGGGATGGATGTCCCCGTTTTGTTTTGTTTTTCAGCCCCACGAAACGCCCTTTGTTTCTCTGTGAAAATTTGGCCTTCTCAACACCTAAAAAGGAACATTTGGCCTGCTCAAAGCCTTCACCGCTCGGATCGTCTTAGGACATCTCCGTCCGTCCCGGTCCGACCATTTGTGTCCACTGCAATCAACGGGATGATCCATTTGATTCATTTGTGATTGTTTTTATATTTTCTACTTATTAGTTTATTTTCCACTAGAAGATGCCCCGCGCGTTGCAGCGGGAAGTTGAGCAACAATTTTGCTACAAAACAACGTACAAAAATTGTACCATAAAAGTGATGGGGGAGTAAATTACAAGAATCTACCACATTTGGGGCTCTGACAACAGGTCAGTACCATTCCTAGTAATTTTTTCAAGTCAGTACCTATCGTGGGGCTAACGACAACAGATTGCACAAATCTTGCTCTAATAGCATTTGACAGCAGCCCTGACCAGTGGGGCCATCTATCAGAGCTGACTAGGCAGCACAGGTGGAGCTGACGTGGAAGTGGACCCACATGTCAGCCCCATATTTTATTTTATTCAGCGTGGGAGTAATCTAGTTATTTTATCGTCAGCCCCAGATTGCATGTTTGACTTCATTCCCACAATTTCGAATTGCCCATTTTATCGAACACATTGCGTGCACAGACCGGCGGTAACCGACACCGGACAGCCATGACCGAGCTCGAACGCCATCACTGAGGACGTGGCCGAGCTCCAACGCCGTCGGCTTCCTCTTGCAAATCCCCACCTTGGCGCCCCTGTCCCTCTCCTCCGCTGCTCGCGGGCGAGCTCGCCCGAGCTACGATCCGCGCCGACGACGCCGTCGCCTTTTCAAGCCTCCCCAAACTCAACGACCATGTCTAGGGACTGTGCCTCACCCTACTCTATGACCTGATGCGGGTACCAGCCTACCAGGGCCCAGAGCTGTCGGGAACAACGCGAAGCACGCCGACGTCTACGACCGCCGCACACGCTTGGTTGGGGAGTCACCGAGAGGGGAAAAGGAGCAGGCATTGGCGAGGTCGTCGGTGTGCCGCTGGAGGACACCCGCACGACTAGCTACCTAGCAGCAGCGTCCGCACGCACGCACTAGCTAGCTAGCTGCACGCACCCGCAACAGCCCAGCATGCACGCATTAGCTAGTTAGCTCACAGCAGCATTCGCACACACGCTCGCCCGCCCGCCGCGCTCGCTGCTCGCCACGTCCCAGCGCTCGCCGCGTCGCGTCGCCGCGCTCGCTGCTCACATCATCCCCGCCCTCACCGGCCGTTGTCGCTGCACACCCGCCGCGCTTGCCGGACGCGTCCCCGCGCTCGCCAGTCGCGTAGCATAGTCGCGTTGGTTGGCTGGCCACCGCGATCGCCCGCGTCGCCGAGCGCCCGCCGCGGTTGCCGGACGCGTCCCCGAGCCTGCCAGCCGCATCCCGTCACCGCGCTGGGTAGCTGGGAGCCACGCTCGCCCGTCAATTCCCGCACTCTCCTCGACAACTCGGTCATGGTTGTCCAGTCGGTCTGTACATCCAAGGTGTTCGACAAAATGGGCACTCGAGATGTCGTAGGACCGGCCTCGGAGCTCCGGAGCGCGCAGCCATGGCAGGAGATAGCGAGGCGAGGCCTCGCGCACGCGACCGCTGGAGCCGAGCGGGGGCAGAGAGGTGGGCTCCGACTCCATGGACGAGCGCGTGCTCAGCTGCTTGCCTACCTCACGCCCGCGCCGGAGACACAAACGAGAGGAGGAAGAAGATAGAGAGAAAAGGTGCGGGCTGGCAGGTGGAGGAGGAGGAGAGAGAGGAAGAGGAGGGGAATTGGAGAGAGATGGGCCTGACCCCATGTCCACCTCATCTCCTCATCCATGTGTGCTGCCAACTGTTCGCGTGTGCCGCCAACTGGACCTTACATATGGGCCTCACTTGTCAGAGCTGTCGACAAAATGCTATTAGAATGAGATTTGCGCAATTTGT
Organism: Puccinellia tenuiflora; assembly: GCA_012064385.1. NCBI lineage: Eukaryota > Viridiplantae > Streptophyta > Magnoliopsida > Poales > Poaceae > Puccinellia > Puccinellia tenuiflora. The sequence goes on from QRDG01000053.1 coordinate 29,451, forward strand.
TGTTGTTAGCCCCACCGTAGGTACTGATTTGAAAAAATTACTAAGAATGGTACTGACCCGTTGTCAGTGCCCCAAATGTGGTAGTTTTATGTAATTTACTCGTGATGGGGGGATGGAATAAAGCAAGCAAAGGCAACATTGTATACCATATCAATACACAGGTTCTTAAATATATAATAAATTTATGTATATGTTATATAAAAATGTAACCACTGGCCTTCGTCCATACTTTAGTTAAGGCAAAAGTAAGTAGAAGGTTTTGCATTACGATATTTTTTTGATAAAGCACGTTGCATATTTCTTTTATTGTGAATACTTAAACAAAATAACTAAATCTTGCAAAGGAAAAAAATGACCATGTTTACCTCCTTTTTTATATTGGCTATGAAGGTTACACAAAACAATTCTTGCAAGGAAAAATTAATCACACCTGGTCATGCTAACCTCAAGCTGTAGGAGCATGACCCCAAAATCAAAGGCACACACATGCTCAAAACCCTCAAATGTTCCAACCAAGTTTGTTTTCCCTGCCACCAAATATCGAGCTGCCGGAAATATGATAGGGAGGTAATCAGATTCTGATACGTACAGTAAAAAATTAAAACCTATCAGTTGAGTATTTGGGAGGAAAGGACCAGGACTCTAGCTGCTATTTGTGTCTCCTTCAATGTTGGTCCATATCTCTGTTAGAAAAAATGATACAACAATGTTGATACCTCTAAGGCACGTGCTATAGCCGAGTCAAATAAACCATTTCTTGAATCTGAATATACCCAACAAAAATGTACTTAACACAATTCTTTTATATACACAGAGGAAACTAACCTGACCACAAAAGATACTTACCTTCTCAGACCTCTTTAATTTGGTTTGGTTGTAGATACATTTCATCAAGCATTTGTTGAGCAACCTAAGGAGTCTGAATCAACATGAGTAAATAGATATGTAGTCGTATAGCATCATGCATCACTTGCTAAATAGATAAAACATAAATATGGATTGTCATTTGCAGTTCCCTACATTTCATGTCTACAGAGAACAAAATCACAAGAAAATTATGGATGAAAAGGTCATCAGAGAAAGAAAAACAGTTCTACTATTGGAGACCATTGAAGTCATGGAGGAATCGAGAGAGTAGCAGCAAGTTGTGTGTACCACGGGCGTCAGCTAGCTTTTCCCAATGGAGAGTGATTAGCCAAAAACCACCAGTTTGTTGCAAAATGTTCGGAAAACCACCGGTTTTCGTTTCAGTAGCAGATACCCACCAGATTTGGCTTGGACGTTCGCAAAAAACACTGATGACCGTTTGAGCGGGAATTGACACTCGAACTGACTGCTGGGTCCCACCCGTCAGGATGACGTGGCAACGGCCGTCGACGTCCGTTAACGTCCCCGGCATCGAGTTAGGTTTTAAGTTGGCGCGCGCGTACCCGTTGACCAGAGCCCGACCTGTTCGTCCCCGCGTCGCCTTCTCTGTCATTGCGCCGCCGTCGCCTTCTCCGTCGTTGCGCCGCCGTCGCCGCTGCCGCCAGCCGTCGCCGCCGCTGAGGTCGCCATGCCAAGCTGGGATGACGGCGAAAGCTCGAGCAAGAGCATTTTAGGGGTAAGTTCCCCAATCTCTAGGGTTAGGGTTTCATGACGGATTTGGGATTTCTGATTTTGGGTTGCGATTTATCTGAAATTAGCTCGATTTTCTGTTGGCTGAGTACGGACAGGACACCGTGGATATGGACTATGCTCCTGATACGTGCCTGGACCCCGATTTTGTTGGTTTGGCGGTGGGTTCTCCAGATCTTTGCCGCGTGCACAAGTTGGAGCCTAAGAAGTGCGTGGCGTTTGAAGGAACGAACACCGGGCGCAAATTCTACATGTGCTCCGTGGAAAATGTAAGATCTTTGCTTTATTTCGTGTAGTTTCAGGTACTTTAAGTTAGTTTCAGTTAGTACCAGTGACATAGATTCAGTTAGTTTCAGTTAGTAGCAGACACTTAGTTTCCGTTAGTAGCAGTTAGGTAAACCATGATTTTAGCTCTAGGGTTTAGAATGTATAAATGTGTAGCTCTGTTTTAGAAATGTAGAGTTCTGTTTGAGAAATTATATTGCTATTTGCAGCAGGTTGAGAATTGTGGGTTTGTCAAGTGGGTTGATGGAGAGTGGCCACCAACAGCTAAGAGAGCACTAGGAAAAATTTGGGGAATGTATGAAGACAGTTGCAGTGCCAGAATTGATGAGAAGATAAGTAATGCAAGGCTGATGCAGGAGTTGTCAGATGAGAAGAACAGGCTTGATAAAAAGTACACAAGTATGGTAGCTGAGGTGAACAAATTCATTGATGATACTTGCAAAAGAGGTCTGAAGGAAAACTATGATAGGATCCAAAAGGAGGGACAGGATGATGATATGATGAAGCAGATGCAGCTTACAATCCAACTGTTAGAGAAACAGGTTGGTGAGCTGAAGCAGGTGCAGAGAAGCCAAGCAGATGTAATGAAGGCCAAGCAACAGAAGTTTGAGGAAGAAAAAAATTTGCTTAAGGAGGAGAAGAAAAAGCTTGAGTACATGCTGTATGATCTACTGAAGTTCAGCAATGGAAATAAGGATAAGCTCAAGAGGATCAAGGAAATATGTGATGAAACATGTGATGAGTGATGTGTTGTAAGGTTAATTTTAAGTAATGCAAGCTGTGAACTATGTTAATTAAGCTTGCTAGTATGTATTAATGCTGAAACCTAGTGGCAGCAGTACCTTTGTGTTATTTGAAGTATGATGAGTGAACTTCTAATTATAATCATTGTATTTTCTGTGTGCCATATTTATTTTTGTCTTGATAGCACTGACTTTGTTGTCGACAACCCTAAATGGCTACTTTTAAGAAGAAATGAATTTTCTTGAAAAATGATCATTTAGGGTTGTCGAGACCCGTCGAGGGGTGGTCGACAACCCTAAATGGCTACTTTTAAGAAAATGATCCATAACAAAATGATCCATAATAGCAACATCTCAACAAGATCCACATAACAAAATAGAAGGTCCACATATCAGATTCATAATAGCAACATCTCAACAAGATCCACATAACAAAATACAAGATCCACATAGAGTTAAACTCAATGTATGCAAATGGTACCCAACATAAAAGATCCACACATAACAAAGTACTGGTCCTGCTTAACTCAACATAGAGTTTAACTCAAAAGAGTACTCATCACTCCTTGTGAGCCTTCTTGTATGAAGAGGCCTTCCCTGCATTGAGATAACCCTGCATTCTACCTGTCACAATACTGGTCCTGCTGCTGACCCTTCTATTTGGTTCAGTAACAGCAGAGTGAGATCCATTAGCACTCCTTGGTGCAGAGAATGGTGCTCTAGCTGCTGGTGCTGGTGGCCTTGGTGCAGATGTAGATGATGGTGCTCTAGCTGCTGGTGCTGGTGGCCTTGGTGCAGATGTAGATGATGGTGCTGGTGGCCTTGCTGCTGAGGAAGCTGCTGGTGCTGGTGGAGTGCCTGCTGCTGCTGAGGAAGCTGCTGGTGCTGGTGGAGTAGCTGCTGCTGGAACCCTTTTTGTCTGTTCAACAAATACCAGAGATGGTTAAGTGCTGCAATAATAAAAATAATTAGAAAATGCATTATAACAGCACCTTATGGTTTTCTTTTCTAAGTTGCAACTCTGGCCTCAATGCTTTGTCACAAGATGTGTATCTATGGCCCAACTGCTTACAGTTGCCACAGGTGATAGAAGCCATCCTGGAGGTATCTTTAGGAGCTGGAACTTCAAATTCACCTTTCCTCCTCTTCTGTTGTTTTCTGCCTGGCTTCTCTACAAAATGAGGTGGCTCAATATCCATGGTATCTGTTCTTGGCCAGTCGTCAGCACCAGGGACAGGGTACACCACATTTTTGAAAGCTTCCTTGTACATTGGTTTTTTGAAGAAGTCATGGACATAGTCCTCTGGATACTGCTTTATCTTCATTATCACAGATATTGCATGGTTGCAAGGAATACCAGTCACATCCCAAACCCTGCAACCACAAGTTCTTGCTCTCAGGTCCACTGCATGTTTTCCTGGGCCTTTGGTGGCAACTTGCCACAACCCTATCTCAGCATTCTTAGCCTTGCACTCCCGGGAATGTTTTTTTGCCTCTGCTAATTTCTCAGAGTAGAAGGGTGTGATCTCCCATCTTGTAGCTTCTGCTTTAGCTCTTGTTGCACTATATTTGACCATAAGCTTGTCTTTTATGCCATCAATCATTGTCTGGATTGGTTTGTTCCTAACATCCAAGATCATCTTGTTGAACACTTCACTTAGGTTGTTGACAAAAAGATATGTCTTGCAATTTGTGTCAAATGCATGCCTGCACCATGTTTCAATTGGAATCTGCATCAGCCAATTGTAAGCTAATTCACAGTCCTTCTTCAGACTTTTCACAGCAATGTATGGTTAGCATTTACACACACATAAAATAACTCACCTATGAATGGCCTGCACCCATTAAGAAATCCTTCCTTGGAAGCATTTAGGCAAACAAATAAACCATGGAATCTAGGATTTTTACTTGGATACTCCACCAGATGTTTGGTGGTTACTATGCATCTACTCCCTGGGTTTGTATCAAGGATAGCTTGCAAATAGTCTCTCAACCTTTTGTATTGTTTGTACTGATCACCAATGACAGTTTGAAATGCTTTCTTCCTTGCTCTGTATGCCTTGCTCCTTGGCACTTCCACTCCAAACTTTTGCTTTGGATTGTCAATCAATGTGTCCACACAAGTACTTGGATCAGTTCTGATAGCTTGCTCAGACTGCCTTGCCAGCCAGTCTATGGTTACCTTTGTGTTCTCTCCACTGGCTTCACAAGTATGCAAAGGTCTGAATTTCCTAATGGTGAAGGTCTTTTCATTTGCAATTTTAGAGGCTGTCAAATAAAATGGACACTTCTGCATCCCCTCACTGCAATGCACAATAATTCTGTCACTATTGTTCCTGTGATATCCAAAGTTCCTTAGCTGAGCAATATGATAGTTCCTAAGAGCTATTCTAAACTCATAAACATCTTTGAAGCACAACTTAATGGCAAACTGCAATTCTGCATCAGACCTTGATGGATCATACCACTGTCTCCTCTTCAACTTCTTCAACCTCCTCTTGCTTCCACTAGGCAGTGCATATGATAGTTGCACATGGCCATCATCATCAGTGTCACCCATGTCTTCATTCATGCTCCCTTCATCAGATGAGGGCACAAAATAAAATTGCTCTGGTTCCTCTGCCTCATGATGACAATTTCTAGTTGGGCCTTGACTAACTACAGCTCTCTTCTCAACAAAAAATTCCTCTTCAACCTCATCATCCTCCTCCTCCACCTCCTCCTCCTCCTCCTCCTCTTCTGAATATAATTCTTCCACATCTGTTTCCCCTTCAATGTGCGTGTCTAGATCTTCTCTTTGTTGCTTCAGTTTTTTCAATTTCTCAATATAATAAATTTGTTCAGGATCATCTTCCCTCTGTCTCTTTCTTGCTAATGCTTCTACAGCAGCAGCCTTCTCCCACATTGAAACTTCCTCATCTGAATCTAAAACATCAACAGCAACTGAGCCAGCTGGTACTGGTTTTTTCCCCTTCTCCATTGTGCAGCTCTGTTGTGTTCCATGGTAAATAGCTTCAGTGTAGTCAACTGCAACAGGATAAATCACTTCATCCTCACTAATGTATGTCAATAAACCTCTATCACCTAATTCAACCTTGTTGAGCTCAGGAGGTACTACTGCATTATGTTTAAGTACTGTCAACTGCAACACCTTCTCACTGGCAAACATGTCCAACATGTTTACCACCTTTGCCATGCTGTCAATAGGCTCCATTCCTTCAAATCCTTTTCCTTTTTCCCTAACATAATACAGACTATCTCCATAACCATAGCCATGGCCTTCGTTCAGTGACATCAAATTACTAACTGTAATGTCAAATCTACATAGACTGCCCTCCAAATCTTCTTTACCAGGGATATTGAACTTAATACACCAAATTTCATCGTCCAATCTGCACAAAATATATTCATTTCTTGTTTAATATTAAGTTAACCAATTATCAGTTACACAATACTAAAATAAATTATCAGTTACACATTACTCAGTTAGACATTATTCACCTACACATTATCAGTTGTTCCCCTAAATCTAATGCTTCCAAAATCCTACAAGCTATCACTAATCACAGACTGAAACTAGCTAAAATTTTAGCAGAAAACTTACTCTGCTCCAAAGAGGGATGGACACATTTGACTCCCATGCTCCGATGCGGCCGCCGCACGATTCACCGGCGACACTGACCCCGGCGGCGACGGCGGCGTCCTCCATGGATCTGCGCCAGAGCCGCTTCCGCCATTGTCGCCCCCGCCCTCAGATCTGCAGAGGAACAGGCCGCCGCCATGGTCGCCGCCACCTTCGCCGCCGGCGCCGCCGCCAAGTTCGCCGCCGCTAGTCGCCGCCGCCATTGCTTCCTGGATGGGGTGAGGAGTCAGCACGCGCGACTGCCGGCAGCGCGAGACCGGTGTAAGTACTGAACTGAAGACCTAACGGGGGACATTAACGGACGTCGACGGCCGTTGCCACGTCATCCTGAACGGGTGGGACCCAGCGGTCAGTTCGAGTGTCAATTCCCGCTCAAACGGTCATCAGTGTTTTTTGCGAACGTCCAAGCCAAATCTGGTGGGTATCTGCTACTGAAACGAAAACCGGTGGTTTTCCGAACATTTTGCAACAAACTGGTGGTTTTTGGCTAATCTAATCACTCCCCAATGGATGACGTGATGTTGGCTGTTGAACCATTGGAGTGTCATGGATTCAGATCAACACGTGGGTTAAGCAATATATCTAATACAAAAGAGAAAATCTCAACTTCAGTGAGCAAGATCTCTGCACTGGTGAACGTACAGACTCATTTATATTTTGTACAGTAGTACCTTGACGTTGATCTGCTAGTCGAGGTCTTCAAGAATTGTGCTGATTCAAATAGATCCACGTTCCTGGTACTGCTCCCGGATGATACCCCAGAAGAAAAATCTTGCATAAGAGGTTGTACGGAGAAGTTGCAATGGTCACTTATGGAGGCTGATGACGGTGAAGGTCCCTCTCCATGGCGATGTTGCTGGTTACTCACGAATGGGATAAAGCAAGGAATGATTTAGATCGACGTGGTGCTTTACTGCTTAGTGGGGAGAGGAATCGCGAGCAGCCACATGCAGTAAATGAATTAATTACAGATAAATGCAAACGTAAGTGGTCGGCATAGCATAGACACCGTAATGGCTCGGCTATGTGACATGTCATCAGCGACGGAGTGTCCGAAAGATTAAACAGTGGTATGACAGGCTTGATGAGGTGGACGGTAACCATAGTGGATCATGTTTGAAATGGACCAATTAGATGGCTGCTGATGTGGATGCCTTGCATGTTGAGAGAAATACTTTTAGTGGGTTGCTCACATTTAGATACTATAGATTTGTGATTGTTTTTATATCAAATTGAATAAATCGGATCGTTTTACAACTAAATTGAATAAATCACATAGTTTTACAACTAAATCGAATAAATTAGTCACATAATTTTATAATCAAATTGAATTACATAATTTATTACAACCAAATCGAACAAAAGTGTAGTTGTTAGGGTATCTCTTGGTTTCCAAAATAAGACCACATATGCTCAATCAAATCATTTTGAAGTTGTTTGTGAGGTGTCTTATCACGCATCTCATGACGAAACTGGATCCACCCTGCAAATATTATTGCCCCACCCTGCGGCTGAACCAAATCACCCTGAAACTGTCAATCTTCATCGTATATGGTGTCATCACGCTCAATCATATTGTGCATGATCACACGAGCAGTCATTACCTTCCACATAGTGTTTACGCTCCATGTTCTAGTAGGGTGTCGAACAATAGACCAGCGAGATTGGAGCACACCAAACGCATGCCCCACATCTTTTCTACAACTCTCTTGTTCTTTGCAAATTGAGCTTGCATGTTCTTTTTCTCGCCGGAAGGATTGGAGATTGTCTTAACAAAAGTAGCCAACTCCGGGTATATACCATCAGCTAGGTAGTGTCCCTTTGTGTGTCTATTCATCTCATAACTCACCTCCGGAGAATTGCCCTCCGAAAGCCTAGAGAACACCGGAGAGCGCTGAAGCACATTGATGTCATTGTGGAGATGGGGGGCACATTTTTTCCCTACTGCTAGAGATGCTCTTAAAATGCTAAGGGTGCATTTCGTTTGTGCCCCAACTAACCCAACCATAATATTCGTCATGTCAATCGTTGTGCCTCTTGTTTGCTTTGTTTCCAATTATTTGGCTGCTGCTAGAGATGCTCTTAAAATGCTAAGGGTGCATTTCGTTTGTGCCCCAACTCACCCAACCATAATATTCGTCATGTCAATTGTTGTGCCTCTTGTTTGCTTTGTTTCCAATTATTTGGCTGACTATGGACCTTGTGGTATTTCCTTCACAAATCGTTGCCAAACTTTTGGCCACTACAGGGGCGCGGAATCTTGCGCCAAAATATTGGCACGTCAATATTGGCAGGACATCGACATGCAAGAACCAATCAAACCCTAAATCACTTTTGGCGGCCGATTCGGTCTGACGAACCGCGCCAGCCCAGATAAATAGGGTCACACTGCACCATCTCCCCTTCTTATCTTCTCCATGTCAGACCGAAACCAGAGAGGAGAGGGCTAGAGGCAACGGAGTCCACCGAGTTGGAGTCGGGTAGACGCAGCTGGATGTGGAGGAGGACAACAAAATACTATAGGATGGGAGATGCGAGGTGCGGGTCACCAATGTCGTACTTACGGCCTAGGGGTGAAGGTGCGGGTCCGGAGAAAAAAGGGCGGGGATTAGAGGGGCGGCGCCGTGGACCGACTGGTGAGGAGCTTGCCAAGCCGGCCGACGAGTCTCCAAAAAACTAGAGCATATTAACTCAGACAAATCAAGCAAAGAATGTACGAGCAATATAATATTAAAGGTCGCTCAGAATCCTGAGCATGTTAGGAGGAGGAAATTAACTGTGATTACGCACCTGAAGAAGCATCTCTACACTTTGGTGCGTACTAGTATGGCTCACGCGCACCAAAGTATAGAGAGTAAATTACAAAAAACTACCAAAATTCGCGCTCATTTCACAGGTCAGTACCATTCTTGGTAATTTTTTCAAAAATCTACCGGTCCTGAGACGAGGAGAAACAGATCGCACTAATTTGTGTCTAAAAGCGTTTTGACAGCCGTCCTGACCGTCAGGGCCCATCTGTAAGAACTGACTAGGCATCACACGTGGACGACGAGCTGGCGTGGATGTGGGACCCACCTGTCAGAACTATTTTTCCCCCTCTCTTCTTCTTCCTCCCCTGCTCGATCCCCTATTCCTCTGCTGCTTGAGCTGCGCTCCGCGCCGGTGGTAGACGTCGTCACCAAGCGAAACACCGGCGCCTGTAGACTCACCGTGAGCTCCTCTCCCATATTCACATGTCCTCGTTCTCCTCTATCTCCTGTACGCACGGATCCGTCGAAGCCAGGTCCTCCATGGCCACCATGATGTCACGACCACTACCAGGCCGTGACAAGCTACCGGCCCAGGAAGAGGAGGCCCATGAGTGGAAACGCTGCTGTGTCAGCAAGTGTGGGGCGTGGCCCTTGTAAAAGAGAGGCAGAGAGAAATGAGAAAGGCATCGATAATCAGAACACCTGCGTGTGTAACCTTCCTCCTTGCTTCTCCTTCTTCTTCCTCCCCAAGACACCCTGAATCTCTGTATCAAACATGTGTATCTGCCAGTAAAGTGAGGATCTCGAGCTATTTGGTGAGTTGCCACTAGCAAGGATCGTAACAATTGGTATCCAGAGCCTTTCGATCCGAGCGAAATTCCTGAAAAATACACACACAATTTTTTTTTCCGGTGGCGAATCGAGTTCAGCGAAGCCTGGGTTGGGATCTCCCGTGAAATCCCCAGGTGAGTTGGTTCTCGCGGTGTCGGAGTGAGCGACCGCTTGTTGTGCAGCGGTGCTGGTGGAGTCAGATCTGGCGGCGGCGTGAATTCGGCCACAGATTCGGTTGGAGATCGAGGGTTGCTTGGCCATCTCTCGGCCAGTGGTAAAATTCCTGTCGATCGGCCGATTCCGTGTGGTTCTGGTGGTGTTTTGGTCAATTGTAGAGGAACGCTCAGTGCAAGTACTCGTTGACCCGGCGGCGGTAGAACTCTGGAGCAAGCAGTACGGCGCGCCCTCCAAATCTGACGGTGAGGATGGTGGCGGTTGAACAAGGTCTCGCAGCTCAGGCCGGCACGGTGACGGATATCAACACCCAGCTGAGTCAGTTGGTGTTGGGTCTCACCAAGGCAGCGGAAACTGCGACAAAGAATTCTGCTTCATGTCACGCGCTCTCTGTCACCACAGAGCGCTTGCTGAAGAACCATGAAGTTGTCCTCGACAAGGTTTCCACCATAGAGAATCATGTGGAAGGGTTGGTGACCAGAGTCACGTCCCTGGAGGGGACAATTTCAACTGTGCTGCAGCAAACATCCAGCCCCAATGGGCGCCGCGACGATCTTGAAACCCAGGGCATAGCTAATCGCCATGCTCTGGACACTGGTGCGTTTCAGTTACCCCGAACTAATGGTGAATCTAGTACTTATCGTGATCAGCATCATAACAGAGATAGGTGTCACCGCGATCATCATGAATTTCGTATGCCTAAAACAAATTTTCCAAAATTTGATGGTTCTCACCCAAAACTTTGGAAGGAAAAGGCTGAAAAGTACTTTAACATGTTCAATGTCCCTGAGGAGTATAAAGTAGATTATGCCACTTTGCACTTTCTGGAGTCTGCTGCCTTGTGGTTACAGACTTATGAAGCTCAACATTCTGTTGATAGCTGGGCCCAACTCTGTGTGGTTGTATGTCAGAAATTTGCTAAGGACTTGTACTATACTGATATGAGCAGAACCTTAAATATTAGGCAAACTGGTGATGTAGATAGTTACCAGAAAGAGTTTGAAACCCTAATGCATCAACTCTTAGCTCATAATCATGCTTTAGACGATACTTTCTTTGTTGCCAAGTTCATTAAAGGGTTGAAAAAAGAGATAAGGTCAGCTATAGTTTTGCATAAGCCTAGAACTGTTGATGCTGCGATATCTTTGGCTCTCCTGCAGGAATCACAACTGCAAGATAGTAAAAGACCAAGATATGAGTATAAGAAATGGCATAATCATGCTGGTGCTGGTAAATTGGGTCCACATCCAGTTGAAGTAGTGGCTGATGCAGCAAAGCCAAATGCCCCAATCCTGGCGGGTAAACTTGACAATCTCAGAGCTCAGAGACGTGCAAGAGGAGAATGTTTTAAGTGTGGAGGAAAATATGGACCTGGGCACAAGTGTCCTGATCAAGTTCAGTTGGCTGTGGTCAATGAGTTATGCGCAGCTTTGGATCTAGAAAATGAGAGTAGTTCCATTGAGGAAGACAGTTCGGGTTCTGACAGCAGTGATTCTGAGGCAGAGCAAGCTATGAGCATCTCCTTAGCAGCAGCAGAAGGCACTGTTAGCAAGAAGACTATGAGATTGCTTGGCTACATTGGCAAACTCAAGTGTTGATTTTGATCGATTCTGGTAGCTCCGGCAATTTTATCAACAGTGAATTGGTTAACAAACTGCAGTTGCCTGTGCGACACTTACCTCCTGTACAAGTCACAATTGCCGATGGCAGTAAACTCTGTAGCACTGCTGGTGTTCCTCAGTTGAAATGGGGTGTTCAAGACTCCAAGTTTTCCACGGATGTGCGAGTATTACCCATTAAATGCTATGATATCATTCTGGGTATGGAATGGTTGGAAAGTTGTAATGGAGGGAAAATGTTTGTGGACTGGAAACGCAAGAAGATGCGCTTTATGCATGAAGGTCAACGAATTACCTTACGTGGCCTGTCTGCTAACAACAATTACTGCCCAAAAATCTCTGAAGCAGTTGTCAACCAACTCATCCAACAAGATGCAGTGGCTCAGATTATCACATTGCAAGCTTCCAATAATCCAGCAAGTGCAGCCACGGTTCCGGCATTAATACAGCAAGTGATTGACCAGAATAAAGCTGTATTCACTGAACCCGAAGGGTTACCACCAAAGAGGACATTTGATCACCAGATTCCATTGATCCCTGGTGCATTGCCAGTTCAGAAGAAACCATATAGGTATGCTCCGACACAGAAAGATGAGTTGGAAGCACAAATTGCCGATATGTTGCGTCAAGGAGTCATTCAACCTAGTCACAGCCCTTATGCCTCGCCTGTCATATTAGTGAAGAAAAAGGATGGAGGGTGGCGCATGTGTGTCGACTACCGACACCTGAATGCTCTCACAGTAAAAAAACAAGTATCCACTTCCGGTGATCGACGAGTTATTAGATGAATTGCATGGCTCCATGTTTTTCACCAAACTGGATTTGCGCAGCGGGTATCATCAGATCAGGGTAGCTGAGGGAGAGGAGTTTAAGACAGCATTCAAAACCCATCATGGGCACTGGGAGTTCAAAGTGATGCCCTTCGGCCTTACTAACGCGCCAGCAACATTTCAGATGGCTATGAATGTCATTTTTGCTTCTCTCTTGCGCAAGGGTGTATTGATTTTCATGGATGACATACTATTATACTCCAAGACCTTGGAGGAGCACAAGAAACTACTAGAACAAGTATTTCAGATCCTGTCTAGGCAGCAGTTCTTTGTTAAACAATCCAAGTGCTCCTTTGCTCAGACTGCATTGGAATATCTTGGCCATATCATCAGTGGTAAAGGAGTCGCTACTGAACCAACAAAAATCCAAGCAATCAAAGATTGGCCTGTGCCACTCACTGTCAAACAGCTTAGAGCTTTCCTTGGCCTGGCTGGCTATTATAGGAAATTCATCGCCTTATATGGTCTCATCAGCAAGCCATTGACTGAACTGCTGAAGAAGAATGTTCCCTTCATTTGGTCCTCCACAGCTGAGACAGCATTTCAAGCACTCAAGTCTGCCTTAGTCAATGCTCCAGTGCTCGCTCTTCCCAACTTTCAGTTGCCTTTTGATATTTACACTGATGCTTCAGGCTTGGGTGTGGGAGCTGTGTTTTCACAACAGGGTCATCCTGTAGCTTATTTGAGCAAAGCACTCTGTCCAAGAAATCAGACACTATCCACTTATGAAAAAGAGTGTCTGGCATTAATTATGGCAGTGGAGAAGTGGAAACAATATCTGCAACATCAGCAATTTACCATCTATACAGACCATAAAAGTTTGATTCACTTAGAGTCCCAGCAGCTCACAAATTCGATGCAGCATAAAGCTTTCTGCAAATTACTTGGACTACAGTACCAGGTGAAATATCATCAAGGAAAGGCTAATGCAGCAGCTGATGCCTTGTCTAGGTGCCCACCACATCAGGAAGTTCATGCCTTGTCCAGTAGCAAGCCAAAGTGGCTAGAGATAGTGGTGGAAAGTTATAATTCTGATCCGCAGGCAAAAGAATTATTAACTCAGTTAAGCATTTCTAGCCCAGATGCTCATGGTTATTCCTTGCATGATGGAGTGATCAAATACCAGGACAGAATTTGGTTGGGCAATCACTCTGAAGCAAAGAATGCTATCCTATTAGCATTACACGACAGTGGCATTGGAGGGCACAGTGGGTTCACAGCCACATATCACAAAATCAAAGCATTATTTGCCTGGCCAAACATGAAACAAGATGTTAAAACATATGTAGCTCATTGTGGTGTGTGCCAGCAAGCCAAGTCAGAACATGTGGGGAAGCCTGGGCTGCTGCAGCCATTGCCTATTCCTACCAGAGCTTGGGAAATTGTCAGTTTAGATTTTGTGGAAGGACTGCCAAAATCATCACGATTTGACACTATTTTGGTGATCATCGACAAATATACTAAATATGGTCATTTCATTCCCTTGGCGCACCCTTTCACTGCACTGACGGTTGCCCAACTCTATGTTGACAATGTGTACAAACTGCATGGGTTACCATCCATCTTGATCTCTGATAGGGACAAAGTTTTTACGGGTGCATTGTGGCAACAGTTGTTCAAGCTTACTGATACTACACTCAACATGAGTTCCAGCTACCATCCACAAACTGATGGTCAGACGGAGAGGTTGAATCAGTGCATGGAAACCTACCTGCGATGTATGACTCAAGCTTGTCCAGCTAAATGGTCAAAATGGTTGGCCTTGGCGGAATTCTGGTATAATACTACGTTTCATTCAGCATTGGGTCGATCTCCATTTGAAGTTTTATATGGCTACAAGCCAAAACATTTCGGTCTCCAGGATGCTCAGCCAGACACTGTTCCGGATCTGGCAACCTGGTTGCAGGAAAAAGATGATATGCAAAGAGTGATCCAACAGAATTTGTTGAGGGCACAGCAACGTATGAAAAGTCAGGCGGATAAGAACAGAGTGGAACGTTCCTTTCAAGTTGGCGATCAGGTATATCTTAAACTTCAGCCATATGTGCAAATGTCAGTTGCTCGGAGGACAAATCAAAAGCTCAGTTACAAGTACTTTGGACCATATACTGTTCTTCAACGTGTGGGGGCCGTTGCTTACAAACTTCAATTGCCACCTGGGAGTCACATTCATCCTGTGGTACATGTTTCACTGCTCAAACAAGCCTTGCCGACAAACACGGTGGCTCAACCAGATATGCCGTCACAGTGTGCTCTGCTTGATGCTACACTGGAGCCATTACAGGTATTGGCTACTCGTACCATTCGGTCAGGCAAACATGTTGCTTCTTTGGTGCAGGTTCAGTGGACGGGATTGCCAGATACTTGGGTAACCTGGGAGAACAAGAATAGACTTTGTCAAGAATTCCCTAATGCTCTTGCTTGGGGTCAAGCAGAAACTCAAGAGGAGGGGAATGTCACGACCACTACCAGGCCGTGACAAGCTACCGGCCCAGGAAGAGGAGGCCCATGAGTGGAAACGCTGCTGTGTCAGCAAGTGTGGGGCGTGGCCCTTGTAAAAGAGAGGCAGAGAGAAATGAGAAAGGCATCCATAATCAGAACACCTGCGTGTGTAACCTTTCTCCTTGCTTCTCCTTCTTCTTCCTCCCCAAGACACCCTGAATCTCTGTATCAAACATGTGTATCTGCCAGTAAAGTGAGGATCTCGAGCTATTTGGTGAGTTGCCACTAGCAAGGATCGTAACACATGACAGTGAGCTCATCCCGAGCTGTAGCTCTCCGCCTTGCTTCCTCAACCGGCGGCACGCTCTGCAAGGCGCAGCCGTCCTCGCACAAGTCCGTCCCGCGCATGCTGGTGGCCGCCTCCTGCCGGAGCAGGGGATGGTGTTTGCCGCCGCCGCGAGCTCACCGCTGCGTCACGTGCTCCGCGTGCTGGTGGCCAGGAACGCCGTCGTGCGCTCACCTCTGCGTCGCGTCCTTGGCGTGCGAGTGGCTAGGAATGCCGCTACCGCGCGCTCACCGTCGTATCGCTTACCGCTGCATCGCGTCCTCGGCGTGCGGGTGGCCAGGAGCACCGCCGCCGCGAGCTCACAAGCAGTACGTCGACGGGTGCCGGGAAGACGAGCTGCTGGGTACTCGTCGTACCACCGCAGAGCAGCAGCAGCCACAGCTCGTCTCGGCCAGCTTGACAAGCCCGTCTCGGTGCGCACCATGGCGTGGATGGTAGTGGCTGGGCTAATGGTGTGCGGTCTGGTGATGGGCTGCAGGGCGAGGCCGCCGCGGCGTGGCCGCCACCGGCGGCTGCGTGGGACAACGACTAGCTCGCGGTTGGAGATTCGATCTGGTCAGATGGAGAGACAAGAGGAGGAAGAAGAAGTGGGGGGTGGGGGGGAGAAGATGGGGAATTTGATTTTTTGCCCCACTTTACATTGTACCTATCCGATTTGCCCTTCTTTAGTTTGACCTCTCTTTTTGCCATTCTTTACTCTGCTCCTTTCTTATTTGCCCTTTTGTATTATTTTTTAGCCTTTTGAGGGAATAAGCAACATGTCTACGACAAGTATACCCCTGTAGGTGAGTTGATTCGATTCCTAAATCGCATTCTCCCTGCTCGTACCGAATTGATGAACTCTAGCTAGCAAACCTCCCGCCAGCGCCGCCGCTCGCATAGCTATCAGCCGTCAGAGTTGCCGCCAAGGGAGGAGGTTGTACCTTGCGCCACGGAGGTGGCCGCCGCCGTGGGATTTGCCGCCGCAGGTCGGCGCGGCAAGCAGCGCGAGCACGGCCAGCAGGCGCCGCGAGCAGAGCGAGCACGAGCACGGCCAGCGGGCGCCGCAAGGAGCGCAAGCACGAGCACGCGGGCGCGGCCGCGGCCGCGAGCAGGCCGGCACGGTGAGCAGCGCCAGTACGGCTAGCGGGCGCCGCAAGCAGCGCGAGCGCGCGGGCGCGGCTGCGAGCAGGCCGGCGCAGCAGCAGCAGCGCGAGGGCGGCGGGCGCCGCGAGCAGCGCTAGAACGGCCGCGACTAGGCCGGCGCAGCAGCAGCAGCAGCGCGAGGGCGGCGGGCGCCTCGAGCAGCGCTAGAACGAGCACGCGGGCGCACCCGGCCTCGGCCAACGCCGTCCTCGGCGAGGAATTAAGGAACAGAGAAACACTGAGCCAGATCGATTCAGTTCACCAATTTAGGAAGGTTATTTTGGTCATTGGTTGTGGGTCTCATATGTCAGAGGGCAAATAAGAAAGGAGCAGAGTAAAGAATGGCAAAAAAGAGAGGTTAAAATAAAGAAGGGCAAATCGGATAGGTACCATGTAAAATGGGGCAAAAAATCAAATTCCCCGAGAAGATGGGGTACTGATGCCGGGTCTAAAGTGAAGTAGTACAGACACAGGAAATCAGATAAAAACAAATAGCATGAACTCATCTTCTTGCTGTGATCTTCGTCTGTAGTTTGGATCCATGGCAATTTGTACTAAGACCAGACACGAATACTACAAATAGCTCGTTCTATCAATTTGATATAACCTGACAAAATTTACTCACATAAGCTGAGAAGAAAAAATGAAAACAAATGTAGCAGGAAGTTGCTCATGTGAAGATATATTCTAACCGTCAGCTATGCCACCAAGCTTCTAATTGCCGACCGCAAGCTTGCTTTCCTTGCCCTTGCCTGTCGTCTCGGCCGGCCGGCAGCTCGCGAACGGTGGAGTTCTTGGCTCAACGACTCCGGCTTGGTGTGCCTGCAGTATAGAGAGCGATGAACAGCTGAGTGGAGAGTGTTTGCTAGCTTGAAGCCGGCCTCATGAAAGCATGTGTATATATAGAAGTGAGCAGTACGTGGCAACGGCTCCTTTGAACAAATGCAACGGCTAGTTCTCAAGCAAGAAGAAAGGCAACGGCTAGTAGTTTCAAATTCAAAATCTTTCCTATGTGTTTTCCTATCCTGCATTCCAAATGGCTACTAGCTTCTATTCCCACGTTTTTAATTCCTATAGGATTGCTGGGTATGGCATCTCAATTCCTGTGATTTTCTTATTCCTGAATTTTTCCTATCATGTGTTCCAAACGGGGCCTTAGAGAGTCTCCATAATCTAGACTTCTCGGTTTCGTCCACCTCAGCTTCTCCTCCACATGTACTGCCAACTCAGCCCTTACAAATGGCCCCAGCGGTCAGCACCACTGTCAAAACGCTATTAGACGGAAATTAGTGCGATCTGTTTCTACTCGTCTCAGGACTGGTAGATTTAAAAAAAAAATTACCAAGAATGGTACTGACCTGTGAAATGAGCGCGAATTGTGGTAGTTTTTTGTAATTTACTCAAGTATAGATGAACAAATATGTGTTTTAACATATCTGCATGCGAGACGCGCGTCGTCTCACACGTTAGCTTTGTCCTGCCTCTTTCTTCCCCAGAACTCGCGGGCATATCACAGCCAGTGCTTGTAAATCCTTCCGTCCTTATTTTATTTAGTCTAGTTGTTGAAGGAAATGCGCAAGACACATTACTATACTAATTTAGCTTTGTTCCTAATCGTGACTTGTAATTATTCGTTTCGATCAATTGAGCCACCAGCCGGCAATGCCTCAGCTTCTCAAAATCTAGGAAGTTCTCTAATAAAAAGTCATACCACCTGCAGCAAACGATCAAGTCCCCAATGGCGCTGTGATGGGCTCTTCCGCTTTAGTCCACCACCCACCATAGCCCCGACCTTGTAGGAGATGCATGCTTCTCCTAACAACTGATTTGGCACCAATCCCTTATTAGCGTAAAGGTCACTAATCTGTAGTACTATCGTGCAATCAAAAAATGCAGCGATGCCATAGAATAAAGCTGGCAACTTTCCAGGAAAGTTTTGCTTATGCATGCTCCTTGATAACTAAATACTACTAGTACATAATTTAGTTCTCTCAGCCCCGTACCTTACAATGAAATGCCAGGGCGAGTTACACGGTTTCGCTGTTCCACTCTTACAATGTCCCGAGCGGCACATAAAGCAATTAGACAGGTACATAGCTTCAAGAGTTCATTACAAGGTTAGCAGCCTAGAATGATCACAACCTCAGACGGCACCTATTTTCTCTTTGCTATCCCCTAACTGTGTTGTCAGAAACTATCGTACTACACTGGAACCTAGGCCCCCTATCCATAATTACAACACATGTAAATACAGATAGATACAGGAGATACATAGATTAGAACCGCTGTTAATCTATGTCAGACTCCTCCAAAACAAGACACCCGAAGGCAGCTACTCAGAATCGCTGTCATGCTCCAGAAAGCGATATTCCCTTGGCCCGCCTAGTCGTAGCACTATGGTTCCTGAATTTCCTTCATGCCATTCAATACCTTCCTTCTCCACAAGCTCGATAACCTATTACAGCCATATTACAACATTCAAGAGCATGGCATGGGAAGTCGATGAAATCAATCTATTATGATTAGCTGAAATACAGAATAAAGCAAGGCAATGTATGTATCCTGTGAATCATGCAAATGTGAATAATTCCAGCCTAGGCCGAAGGATCGAGATGTAAGGCCCAGGTAGGGTTGGATGCCCCCTCAGGGCATGTACACTCCAAGACGCTTACACAGGCGCTTAAAAAGTCAAATCCAAAGCATCGGTAAGCGTCTGGCGCTAGGGGCTGGATTTTCTGCCTGTTTTGCAAGCGTTTTATGCGCCAGCTGCTTAACAACGGCAAGGAATTCCATCGAAACTGCCAATTCAAGTAGGATTTCTTTCCTAGCGCCTGCGTTGTACATGGCCTCAAAGCACTTAGCAACCGTTTTTTTGGAAGTTTTCACATTTGCACCAAATTGATGTTTACACATTTGATCCCAAATGGATGTCAGCAACACAAACACCAACTAGAGCTGCAAAGTAACATTCTACCTTACTGAAACGTAGCCCTAAGGCTACAAATGTTGAAAGCATATGAAGGATGCAAAATACAACCACGTGCATTTCAGGAGAGCAGTTCATGTAATTTGCTACAAAAATTACTGCAGGAATTAATAATTTCAAAGCACAACCATATAAGCAGCATATAGAGGTGACAAGCACATCAGCAAGAATTATTTACTCAGACAAGTACATACCGATCGCTTTATCTTCCCCTTCCCTGTGCCTTCACTACCACAACCAGTAATTACTCTAAGAAGAGTAGCTGTTTAAGGAAGAGAAAAAAGAAGGATGTAGACGAGAAAACATTAGATCAAGACCAGTGAAGCTGAATAAAGTTTTGTGTTACAGTAGCAATGATTACAGCATCCAAATATATGTGAAGACTCACATGGCATGCATACACAAACCAACATGTGGACTTTCAGGAGCTTCATAGCTTGCTTGACATGTTGACCATGCAAGTCAATAGTCACTGTGTTCGTTATATGTTTGTTTCTGCCAACAGAAGATATCACAGGAGCCTTAGTTACCATCAAGAGATTCAGAAAGTATCTCCCTGGCTATCATAAGAATGCAATTACCTGGCTTCAAATATCTCCCTGCTGGCCTTCTCATCTTCCTTGCGACCCAATTCCCGATAATGTTTTCCCTAAAGCAAATAAACATTAGATTATGGAGATGCTAAGGCAACGCAATAGCAGCTACAGGCATGCTAACAGAATACGTTCACAAACGACGGAATCTTAGAATGCTAACAGGACGAACATCCATTCACTAATTTATGCGCTCCAAGATAAGAACACAACAGCAGCAGATTACTTCTCTCCATCATTCAACCTTTAAGGATGAAAGATCAAGAGATTCTGCCTTTTCCCTTTCTTTTTAAATTTTGTCATACTTCTCATCCTTAACATCCAAAAATTGGAAGTCTGACCTCCTCTGCAAGGTACGAGGCATAAGATTTTTCTCCTTTGGAATATGCCAGGGCAGCCTGCATGGGAAAATAATAGACAAAAATAAGAAATACAAAAGAAGATCTGGCGCAAGGAAAACTAACGAAAATAAATTCTTACTTTCTGATAGTATCCTTTCATATTATCATAATGTCCAGCAGCAACACCACGGAACTCTTGATACCCATCCCCTTAACGTGGAGAAATTACAGTTATATAATATGCAGCAGTGCCCAATACAATAATTACAAAGCACAATAGGTGAAACAAGGTTAGTTGAACGTAAATATTAGAGAAAATGTATATTGTGGGTGTACAAAGAAGCATTATGTGAAGACGAGGAAGCTATTTGACCTAAAGGTAAGAAAAATGCTCGAAAGGAACCTATATAGAGTAAGGAAACGAAAATCGGTACATTGCCAGTTTACCACAACAGGAAAACAAAAAAGTGAAATCTTGAATGACAATGAATTGAGCATCATAACAGGCACACACAAATCAACCCTTGCACGATTGGCAAGCACAGCGATAAGAAACAGGACATACCATTTTTTTGTCTTCCTTGGTTGTTTGGTGTGATGGGATGATTGTATGATTGCAGCTTCTTCACGATCTTTTTCCAATCCATTTTACTTGGATCATGTGCACGCTGAACCTGTTCAGGTACTTTGAACAGTGACTCCAGGACTTGTTGTGGCATCTTGGAATCCACGACTGTTGATCTTGAAGGTGGCGTTGGTGGGTGTTGCACCTCGCAAAGAGCCTTCATGTAGCTATTGAACCAAAGACCAAGCATATCATAAACCCAGAACTGCTGGTTTGAAAGTGCAAGCACATAGTGTGATTGCTGATATCATCGTACAGCCAAATATGGTTGAAGTCTGTGTGACTACTGATATCATTGATGTGTAGGAGATGACTAACTGCACAGCTAGTAGTGTTAAAGTCGACAATGACTAAGGCCTTTAAATTGAATTAGTGCATTTTATGACGCCATAACTCAGTTAGGTTACTGAAATAAAATATAAGCTATCTCGGAGGACAACATTGTTAGCAGGTGGCACACGCTTCACGTGTGTAAAATAAGCTTTTATTAAAGTTAATTTGTCTAGACGGTCAAGGATGTTATATGTCCTTAGCTGATCACATATACTATGCAACTTCTGAACTACTAATATGTGCAAAAGGATCGCAGGAAAGCACTGAATATTCTACATGCAAGTTCCGCACTATTTTTCTCCCACACTCCAGCTATCCAAACTAAAGTATTTGCACAGATTTGTGCATTAAGTATACATTAAGTAAGCACATGCCAAACAGATAAATATCAAGTTCATCAACCTGACTCATTTAACAGCCGCTATAAAAGTCATACTACAAATCGAAGGAAAAGCGTATATGGTCAGGTAAGGTTCACCTGCTCTGCTGTTCACCCCAGAATAACTCGTGTTGTCTTTCAGAGTGATTGTATGACATACCAGGTGTTTCTTCTGGGAACTGAATAAACAAAATGTTAGAATATGATATTTCCCAAGGAAACAGGTGAGAAGTGCTACATGTATTCCTTTTTTTAATAAATAATGTAATAGGGAGATTGAGATTTGTTTAGTTGACTAGCATGTTAATGCCAATGGGATGAAAATAGCAAGGGAAATCAACAATGCTTGCTGTCTCATGTTGCACTAGGGCCACCAAATAAACAACGTTGCTAATAGAAGTTCTCATCTTATTTGCCATTAGACTTGACACATCACATGCTGGCAAGTAAGAAGGGATGATACTACATGCACTCAGCACTAACAAACAATCTATGTTCCCATGCTATTTGTAGGACACTATGTTTATCAATGAACTTTGTAGCTGCTAATGTATAAGTCAACTAAGATTAATTGAAATTTGTGCAAGAGTAACACTGAAGAATAGGATCCCAAATTGTAACTATGTGATGCTACTCTACCTGGCATGGACTTCGTTCAATCCTTGCAGTAGAATTTTCTTCATATAGTCCATATCCTGGGAAGATATCTGGAGAGTGTGTGCTATTCTCTTCAACATTAGAAATGCACCATCCCATACCAGAGATATCAAGTAATGCATCCAGAGCCTGAAAGTACCTGGTTAGTAAAAATTCTCAATAAGTTGCTGCTAAGTTACAGCATCCATTCGGTGGAGAAGGCAGCAGGCTAATGTCGAAATTGTGTATGTAAATTTCTCTATGTTTATGTCTCTCTAACAGAGTGTCCCTGGCAACTGCCACCAAATGACTGTACGAAGAAGGCCCATGTTGTTGCAAACTGGTTACTCCTATAGTCCTATATAGTAAACGATGACTAGGTGAAGTGGTAACACAGACACGCATAAATTGCTACAGAAACAGCTTTTATGTTTACCTACATGTATTCCCCATGTGCCAACAATGAAATCTTAACGTTTTGTCCATAGGATCATAGAACTAGAGAAAATTTCCAAAACCACATGTATACATACAGAAATGTTTTCTGTTCAATTTAAAAGTAAAGCAGGGCAGACAGATCGCTGATACTACCAAGAACATGCAAGACTCTAGCTCCAGTCAATCAACAATACTTTAGTGAAATGTGGAACTGTGTACACCTGTAAGAGATGAAGTGAATAAGTGTTTACCTTCTCAACATCGTATCCATACTGACCTGCAAAATGACAGAAATATAACATAAGGAAGGCTTTCAGAGAAGCTAAGCATCATGTCCAACTGGCTTAACAAATGCAACAGTAATGTTAGATACGGATCTCAACACCACTATAATTCAATCAAAATATACATTAAGTAGCTTCCAAATGATTAAGAATAAGTATGAATAATTTTTAAATCAGCCGTTGAAATACAAGGTTGCACCTAATAATTTAGATTGATTGCATAACATGTATACTTTTCAGGAGGTGTATATAATTCAACAATAGAGATGTTCTGCATACAAACAGTGTCCAACTAAAACTGTGGATCGCTTTCAACTGCACAACATTAGAAGTATTGTGCAATCTGTAAGCAACCTCCCATCCAATACATCATTTGCACCGAAAGGATAGAAGTGAGTCTATCAGTTGAATGTGATATCATCCAATTTCGACATGTACTAAGCACATATCACAAAGCAAAAATTAAGGGCAACAATCTCCTTAACATCCCAATATTTAAGCTAAGAGAACAGGGGTGCAATGTGTGTTTCCTTATCAGACATCCACTTGACTGATCACACATGAATCTTGCTCTAATTACACTGGGCTTCTATATCCTTCCACATGATAAGCTCAAATGTCAATTCTCTGACTTGACTTCTCGGAAGGACTTCAGCCCAAGACCATCAGTACTGCCTTCCTCACTGCACACATCACTCTGTAAGCGCCATAAATCAAACCACCAAGCATTTGATCCATGGTCTTGGCCATGGATTTCTTAACACTAATATTCTTTCATTTCCAAACAGTT
The DNA here is from genome assembly GCA_012064385.1 of Puccinellia tenuiflora. Taxonomy (NCBI): domain Eukaryota; kingdom Viridiplantae; phylum Streptophyta; class Magnoliopsida; order Poales; family Poaceae; genus Puccinellia; species Puccinellia tenuiflora. The sequence continues at coordinate 53,261 of QRDG01000053.1, forward strand.
GTTTTAAAAGCATGCTATGCAGAGAATATTCATGGATCAGATACTAGAACGGGAAAGTAACATCAAAAGTTACTTTGATATCTGCGGCTGCAGAAGTGAAAACTAGTAGAGACTAAAAGCATATTTGAAAGAGAGTCAAACATGATTGGCTTACAGATAACATGAATGTATATATTCTCCATTTTGGCACATCAGTCAAACATGTCAACCATTCTTCGGTTCACTAACTTGTGTATTTTGAACTAAGACAGTGCTTCCACCTTCAGGACCTGTTTGGATGGTGCGTAGTTCTTTGGAAAGGTTTGGTAGTTAGTTCCAACTATCAAAAGCATTCTGAATAAATGCCATTGAAGTAACTAAATACCAAACCTTTCCAGAAAAAATACTACCTTTTCACCAAACAAGCCTTTACTCTATTGCAATTCGACTTGGCTATGACTTCCAACAGTAGACAGAAACGATCACAGGTAAAGCAATTGGACATGAAAACCACAGCAAAAGGTGTTAAACGCCTCACCTAGCACGTCTCTGACCACACCCATGCTGAGCTCAGAACTATCTCCAAGCATGGAGCACAGGAACTGTTCGGCCTCCTCAACATTATACGTGAGATCAGCACACCGGCTATCTCTTTCCCCATTTCTGTCATCACCATTCCAGCCATTGCTGACGCTCCCACCATCCCTGTCCTTCCGCGCACTGGCCACGCTTACAGGCGGAGTGGCAGGGCGCGAGTAGCCCTTGCCAATCACGTCGGCAACCATGCCAGACGCGGCCACGGAAAGCTTCCTGGGCCGGCGAGCGGTCCTCCTCCCAGCAGATCCCGCGCGTGGGGAGGGATCTGGCGGCGGAGGGGGCAGCGGAGGCGGCTGCTGGTCCTGCGTGGAGCCCAGGATGCCGGCGGCGAGGAAGGGATCGCCGCCGGCCTCGCGGTAGGCGGAGTCCACCTGGTCGATCGTGGCGCTGCCGAAGGCCTCGAGGAGCCAGGCGAGGTCCCGCCGCTCGTCGCCCGTGGCCGAGGAGGAGGCGGTGGAGTCGGACGAGGAGGGGGCGTAGAATGAAGAGGTGGAGGCGGTTCCCGAGGAGCTGGAGCTGGGGGTGAAGGCGCGCGTGTAGGCGGACACGTCCCCGCCGCTGCTGCTGCTGCCCGATTCCGCCTCGGAAACCGCGGCGGCGGCGGCGGCCGCCGCCGCCGCCGCTAGGGTTAGGGTTTGCGAGAGGGGCGAGCACGGGGCGCCGGGGGGCGAACCCGCCGCGGCCGCCGCCCCACACGCCGGAGGGATCGCCGCCGGCGAGGGCTTCTTCTTCTGCTTCTGCTTCGATTTCTTCTTGGAGTTGGAGGGCCTCATCTCGGCAAATGGCCGCCGCTTTTTTTTTCCCTCCTCTGTTTTCCTCTCGCTCCTCCGGGTTTTGACTTCTTCCTGATTTTTTCTGCCTGGGGAAAGAGAGAGAGGGGACGCGAGGAGGGAGGGAGGAAGAAGGCGACGAGTCACGCGGTGGAGGGAGGCGTGGTGGGGCCGCCTCGGAATATTCTACTCCCAATTGCATGTGGGTCACGTCAACCGCGGGTCCCGCATGTCATACGGTAAGCGTGGTGGCCGGTGAGGACGGATGGAAAAGGGTTGGTGGATACTTATTTTGGACTGGGTGGTTTACCCCGTTTGACTGATGGATGGGGTCGGCCGAGAGACGGAACGGTTTGCGCGCGCGAATCAGGGGACAGGGTGGGGATCTTTTGGAAGCAGGATCGTGAGGCATAGAAGAAAAGGGTTGGATAAGATTTTGAAGTGGTAAATCGGTTAGGTATCAATTCGAATCTGAACTCAAAATACGCTGAGGAAAGTGCTGAATTGTAGGGGGGTTTCAACATCAAGATTATTTTTCCATTCCAAGAACAGGAAGGGAACTCATAACTACTACCATGTGCAAACACATGAAGATCGTTGACTCAAGAAGAGAGCGAGCAAAACACTCCACAAGTAAGAAAGAGAAAACTAGAGAACCTTTACTAATAAGCTTGTTTTTCCATTCCAAGTACAGGAAGGGAAATCATAACTACTACATGTGCAAACACATGTACGGAGTAGATCGTTGACTCAAGAAGAGAGCGAGCAAAACACTCCATAATAAGAAAGAGAAAACTAGAGAACCTTTACTAATAAGGTTGGGTATATCTTTTCTCTCAAAAAACAAATGGTTGAGTCTATCTCCACAATTCGACTTGAGGTTCCCAAGATTTTTCTGAAACTTCTCACCATCAAGGCAAGCTCTGAGCACCAACTTCGTTGGGTTCCAATAAACCCAAAAGTAACAAGATCCACAAATGATTAAAACGGTGAAATCAAACCAGTTCAGCGGGATTGTAGATCTAAATCTTCTCAACCAAATCCCAATGTACCACGACAATTGGCGGACTTCGAAGGGAGAAATAAAAGATTTGAGGTGTGGTATTAATATTGGAGAGAGAGTGGCAGCCGTGTTGGAATTTTTGGGTTTTCAGGATCTTGGGCATAACAATTAGAATTTCGATGGCCACGGAAATTCTAACTGTTAGGCCCAAGATACTTGGAAAGTCGGACTGTCCTGGGCCTAGACCAGTCTGACCAAACATTGCACCGAGGAACCAATTTGTGTGAAGCTCCGGAACTAGTACCAAGACGACCGTACCAAACCTAGCCCGAACCAGTCCGTCCACGCAAACCAAGGAACAAAACATGAAGAGTTTTCGTGGAAAACTTTGGCGACTTCATGGCGGGTGTAGGACATATTTACAAGGCATGATTCTACCTTAATGATCCTCTACGCACCCCCTCATGATAGTACATGAACCTAGCTACAAACCAAGACAGAAAATGGATTCCCGCTATTTTCTCCTTTTCTTCGTGGGTTCCACCAATCCACTTGCTTCTGCTTCAAAATATCTACACGAGATCATCTTCTCATTAAACATCAAAACAGAATTAGGGTGGGAAATACCCTTTCACACGAGCTCACTTTTGTCGAATAATGAGAAATTGGTGGTGGGGGAGTCCCTTAGAGGGATGGCCTGGACGACATAGGATTGACGGAGGTGGATATCGGGGTTGGGCGGGGGTGACGAGGCACCGTGATAGTGCACCGCACGTGGGCGTGGCGGTGGATGGTTTGGATGGTATATGTGGCGGCGAATGGAGGTGGTGGTGCGGTGCAGCTTCCCGGTACTCTCCGACGGTGCTCTCCTTCCTCTCTGACAAAAGGGCACTTGGTTGGAATCAAGATTCTATTAAGCGTTAGGCGATGATTGAGCGTTTTGCCTCTGATTTTCCCTTTTCTGAAGGACTAAAGCTCTAAGCGCAATTAAGCGCATGTTTAAGCGAAGTTGAGCGCTAGGTGTTTCGCCTTCGCTCAGCATCTAAGCGAGCTTAAGCACGTGCTTATTCGCGCTTTTTATAACCTTGATCGGAATTCACCCGTGGCCTCAGTCACCCAACTTTTTTTTTGAGAACCCGCAGGAGGTCTGCGCGTTATCATATTAAGCTTAAAAGAGAACGCCAAAGAATGGCTACAATGCCTCAAACGATTAGCAACCACACACACACACCACAACCACAACTAAAAGGTCATGCTCTGCTCAACAGGAGCAACGAGACCGCGTCTCGACCAACACCGGCAACCACCCAAAGAACGACCACTTCAACTCGACTACCCTAGCCGACGTACCCAACACTCTAAAGCGCCTAGAAGATCGGCAAGCGGAAGGCAGGACTTGACCAGTCTTGAGGAAGTAGCAATCTTGGAGGCACCAGCCTTGGCGTACATGGCGCCCTATAGGCTCAAGCCTAAGCAATAGTTCGGAACACCGGCGCGACGCCGAAGACTGTGAGAAGCACAGGTGTTGCCTCTGAAGCGATGCTTTCAACAAAGGAGTGACGTCGAGGACGCCGCCATCGCCAATCCGGAACGCCGAATTCAGGTTTTCACCTAGAGACAACATCATGAGAGTGGGGGCAATGCCGACGCTTCACGGCGACGCCTCCAAGGAGGAAAACGACGCCTGAAAGCAATGTCGCCGCCGGCACCGACGCAAAGTCGGGCAGGACTTTCGTCCGAAAGCCGCACACCAAACCACCCCACACAAGCACACAGAGCCACTGAAGATTCGCCGCACTTGCAACACCCAGTTGCCGTCGTCGTAGCAGTGCGGCCAGCCCGTTCGGCTCCACCTCCACCAGTAGCCACATTGGGCCGCCGCCGCGAGCAGAGATGCTCAAGCAGCAGCAGCCCTGCACCACCACCACCTTGCCATGCCGCACCCCACCGCCGAGTCCGCCTTCAAGCTGACCTCGCTGGAGGAGCAAGCAGCAGCACCCAGATCTTGCTGGGCTGCTCCCCGCTTCCCGTCAGCCCCTTCGCCGCCCTCACGGCCGAAGAGGTGGACGAGGCAGCAACCGCGCCGCCCACGCGAAAACCCGGCGTCCATCCTACACCGCCTCCGCCGCAAGCACACACCGCGCCGGCGTACGGGACCCCCGTCGAGTCCCAGACCACCTGTGTCGCCGTGTCCCACCATAAAGGCCCCGCCGCCGCTCGTGCCGCCCAGGTTTTTCCTAGGCGACACCCTCCAGCGGCGGCGAGGGGAGAGGCGAGGCAGGAAAGGCCGAGGGTGGCCGGCCGGGGGCGCTCCGGTGCGGCCGAGATAGGCAGGAGGTCGGGCGCGGAGGAGATGGACGGCGGCTCCCGACTCTGACGACGGTGGCGCTGGTCTCCAGCATGGATGGAGAGAGGGCGAGGAGAGGGTTCAGGATCTACTCTCGGTAGTGGAGGAGGTGGTTGGTGGTGAAAGATCGAACGGCGGCGGCGGAGCTTCTCTCGCGTGGAGGAGAGAGGGCGAGCGCGTGAGCCGAAGCAGCAAAACTGATCAGTCACCCAACTACACTACCCCTTTGTATGTCACATAATAACATGTAAGGTTACTAACAATATCTTTCCCTACTTTTGGATAAATACCATTAACATTCTTCTAGATATTTTGCATGTTTTTTGTATTGACTTCTTGGGTATTTCTTCGTGTTATTTCCAACTGGAATTCCTTTTTGTAATAGGGGGGGGGGGGGATCCCGGAAGGCACGTCCACTGGCTTAGAGCATCACTAGTAGTACCCTCAAACCCTCAAACCCTTCTACGTTTTAAGGGTCGAGAATTGGCCTTTTTTTGCACTTTTAAGGGTTGAAAAGAGGGGCAAAGACTAGAACCCTCAAATCCAACCCTTATATTTATAAGGGTTGGATTTGAGGGTTCTAGTCTTTGCCTCAATCCCAACCTTTAAAACTGTCATTTGACATATCACAAATTTCATCATTTGACATATCACAAATTTCATCACATTTGACATAAAACAATAATCATTCTAGTTATTATTACAACACCGAATAGTACTTTCAAGCACATAATAATCATTCAAGTTATTACAACAATGTTGGAGCAAATTACAACAATAATTGTTCGAATCAAATAGGACATAGAAAAGTAAAACAAATGTAGATCATGCGCCACGGCGCCGCCCATCCAACTGCCACTGGTGCTCTACTAGATCATCCCGGAGCCAACCATGAGTGGTTGCACCCTCAATCTCACGATGTGCTTGAAGAAAAGCTTGTACGCGAGAAGGGTTTCTTTCCGGTTGCACACGTGTACCAACATTGTCATAGAAACAAGGCAAGTTTAAACCTCTCTCATCCTCTAGGATCATGTTGTGTAGAATCACACAACATTTCATGATGTTCACCAAGGTTTCTTGTCCCAAAACTGAGCCGGACCCCGAACTATGGCAAACCTTGCTTGCAAAACACCGAAAGCTCTCTCAATATCCTTGCGGGCAGCCTCTTGTGCCTTGGTGAAATGAGCCTCTTTTTTGGTTAAGGGCACCCCATTTTTCTCCTTGATGGACTTCACAAGAGTTGCCCATTCGGGATAAATGCCATCGGTGAGATAGTATCCCATTGAGTACTCATTGTCCATGACTTTGTAGTTGCAAGTTGGAGCATCTCCTTTTATTAATCTTGTAAACAAAGGAGATCTATTGAGCACATTGATATCATTGAGTGTTCCGGGCAACCCAAAATATGCATGCCAAATCCATGTGTCCTCCGATGCCACGGCCTCAAGCACAATGGTAGCATCACGGCTTTTACCGCAATACATGTCGTGCCATGCCTTTGGGCAATTTTTCCATGTCCAATGCATGCAATCAAGACTACCTAGCATCCCCGGCCATCCCCTTTTTTCATTGATTTCCATCAATCTCTTCGTATCTTCCTCGTTTGGTGCTCGAAGATACTTTTCACCCTACAACCGGATGACCAACTTTGCAAACCTACGGACGGACTCCGTGGTTGTATCTTGTCCAATGCGAAGATACTCGTCGGTATAGTCCGCGGGTATGCCATAGGCGAGTACCCGCATTGCCGCTGATATCTTTTGGTATCCACTAAACCCCATGATACCGGTGGCGGATCTACGACGCTTGAAGTAATCGGAGGCGGCCTCACAATCGGTGACAATCTTCACAAACAAACTACGGCGCATTCGGTACCTTCTGCGGAAGAGACGAGGAGGGTATGTAGGTACCTCGTCGAAGTAGTCTTGCATCAAAATGCTCGTGTCCGAGAGCGCGGTTCCGGTAGATGGTGACTCGCCTCATCTTCGACCCTCTCCTCTGATCCATCAGCTTCACACGGTCTTCAAACGCTTGCACGTCGATGAGGAGGCTCATCATCTCGACGTCGTCGTCTTTCAACAACTCGTCAATGTCCGAATCGTCGGATGACGACCAACCCGACGAATCGGACAACGAGTCCATGTCGTCGTTGTTCATCTCCATCTACACAATAGTTCAAAAATGTGAGTGAGTGCCAATGAATCAACAATTAAAAACTGAACAGATTTAAAAATGCTCACCTTGGGTTCGTCGGTCGGCCGGGAGCGGTGCGGGAGGCCGCTGGGGGAGGAGGCGGCAGCGTGGACGGCTGGGGTAGGAGGCGGCCGGAGGAGGCAGCGCAGCGGCCGGGGCTCGGGGAGGCGGCGGCGTGGGCGCGCCGCCGGGATCCGCGCGGGGAGGCTCGCCGCTCTGGGAGGACGCGGGTCGGGGAGGACGCGGCTCGGGGAGGCTAGGGGCGGCGCGGAGGCTCGGGGAGGCGCGGCGGCCGGGGCTGGGGAAGAACGCGGCGTGGGCGGCCGGGCCGCGACGGCGGGATCCGCGCGGGAGAGGAGGAGGGGCGGGCGACGGGGCCGGGGAAGGAGGCGGTCGTGGCCCGGGGCGCGCCGGCGGGACGCCGGGGACGGCGGCGGGCGGCGCTCGGGGCCCGGATCCGCGCGGGGACGGCGGCGGCGGCGGCGCGGAGGTTAGGGACGCTGAAATGTCCCTCCCGCTCGTGGTCGCCGTCGAGTGCAGGTCAGGAGCAATCCCCCCCCCCCAACCCCTACTTCTACAGGTTGGTAGGGTGTTCCCAGGTTGGGCCTCTAAAAATATTTGAGGGTTAAAGGGGTCTAGTCTACGCGTTTTTTACCGTCCAAACTGTAAAAAAAAGCCGTTATTTTTAGTGATTTGGGGGTTTAGGGGTACTACTAGACATGCTCTTAGCCCGCTAGGAGGTCGTCAGATCGAAATTCCAACAAGCCCACACAGCCCATCGGAACGAGATCCTCTGACGTTGGAGGAATTTACTGTAGAGGGACGTTGATGAGTTTGGTCCGTTGATTCCTCATCCGATGAAGCTCGTCTAAACTAGCCTGGCTCGTTCGCTTTGTTGGCAAATGAAATAAGGGTGTGTTTGCTTAGCTGTGAGGTTTTATTTCAAAATAATTCGTACACGAAATATATGCGTGTTGACGAGTAGGTTTCATTCCCGTATTCGGTTTCAAGTTTGGTTAACTATAACTTGTCAATTTCGGACCAATGTTCGAAATGTTTTTAGATGAATTTGTCAAATTCGTCGCACTTGGTGGACGGTCTGAAATATCCTTTGACAAGTAGGTTAATCTTACAGTTTTACACAACTTTTGTGTTATAATTTTTCTGTTTCGACGGTCATATGCGAGTATTCACATATAGTTGTACCGAAACATGTAGGTATTTAGAAGGCAAGGCAAGCAGTTTCGAGGAAAGCACCGGGGCGTCGAGCCGAACAGGGAGCGGGTTGGAGTCGCCGCATCCACGACTGGGTCGCGTCATGCCCTGGACGGGGATCCCCGGCACCGGCGGTAGGAGCGACGATGGAGTTCATAGCGGCGAGGAGCAGTCTAAATACGTACATTCCTCGGTACAACTCTACTCATATATAACCACTGAGAAAGAAAATTTATAACATGAAAGTTGTGTGAAACGTTCATATTAACCTACTCGTTAAAGGATATTTCAGACTGTCAACCAAGTGCGATGAATTTGAAAAACATTCCGAACATCGGTTCGAAATTGACAAGTTATAGTTGACCAAACTTGAAACCGAATACGGAAATGAAACCTACTCATTGAAATGCATATATTTCGTCTGCGATTTATTTTGAAATAAAGCCTCACGGCTAAGCAAACACACCCTTATTTGCTTTGCCAACAAAGTGAACGAGGCAGGTTTAGACGAGGTTGGTCGGACGAGAAATCAACGGACCATACTCATCAACGTCCCTCTGCAGTAATTCCTTCAACGTCAGAGGATCTCGTTCCCAGCCCATCCCCACCCTCATCCCACCACCACGAACCCTAGCCAGCTCGCCGCCCAAATCCAGTCCGCTGCCTGACTCCCTGGCTGACGTCGATCTCGCGCGCCAAGACGCACCCACGCCGCCAGACGCACTCCTCCCGAAATCGTCCACCGGCGCCGCTCCCGCGTTCGAAAAGTACGCCTTGAGTGCAGCCTGATTGTGAGGGGGGAGGATGAGGAAGCTCAAGTTCCATGAGAAGAAGCTGCTGAAGAAGATCGATTTCCTCGAGGGCGGCCACCGCAACGCCGTCTCGCAGCGCCACAGCCTCGTCAAGAGGGACGACTACAAGAAGTAACATACTCTCTCACCAAATCAACCCCCTCCTGTTCCACTGCTTGTGAACCCGTCGGTGAAAAAGAACCATCTTCCGTCGTTCGCCCCTTCTCTCCCTTCTCTCCCTCTACAGTGAAAAAAGAGGCGAAAAGGGAGGCGACCTCTTTGCCGACGCTGGCTCCGGCGGCTCCTCTTCCCCGAGGGCCTCGTGCTCTCTGGTGGAAGGGGAGTCAATGGATCTAGCGCCTGGCCGTGTATAGCTGTAGTCTAGGGTTAGGCTGCGTAGCTAGGTTTTCGGGTGGTCGTCGCCGAGCTCGGTCGGTGTCGGCGCCGTCTTCGCGAATAAAGTGTTCCGGGCTTTCGTCTTGGTGTCGTCGTGGTGCGATGCCAGCGAGCCGCGGATCTGGTGTCTCCAGGCGAGGTCGTCGAGACGATGGCGGGGATCTCGCGGAGTTTTGTTCCTTATCTTCGTCCGCGTCACGCCGACGTCTCCTCCAGCGCCGACGGGAGATATGGGAAGATGTATAGGAGCTCTGGCCGCTGTCCTTGTGGGGCTGGTGGTGGCTTGGGTGGTGGCGAGATCCATGCGCGGTCAGTGGACGACGGCTGGCGGATCTGGTACTGGCCCTCGACGTGTTCGTTGGGGATGTCTGGATCTGGAGGTCGACGACGAGCTCGGGTCGAGGCCCCGACCGACGAGCTACATCGACAAGGTGAGCACTTCGTGTGCTCCGTTTGCGAGGTTCACAAAGCCGTTCAACGGCGATGGAGCTGCGTCTTCCTCGGGTTTGTTGGTTCCTGCTTCTTCCTCTCTTCGCGCTCGCCGTGGCGGCGCCGGAGTTGAGCGGTGGTGGGTTGGATCTGGTGTTGCAGGTTTTCTGCTTTGTGTACGGACCCTCGTGTCCTTCTGGGCGTTTCCGTGATGTATGTACGTATGCTGTACTTGTATTTCATATTATGAATACGTATGTTACTTCTTCAAAAAAAAAAAAAAAAACCGTCGGTGAATCTCGATTTCGTATGTAGTCGTTGTTCTGGTTGGGTTAATGCACTGATCATTTGCTGAGTGCTGCCCTGTACATAAGCGCAGAAGCTCGTCAACATTATAAAAACAAATAGATCAGAGGGACCCTTTCAGAATAGAGATGACGGACATGTGATCGAATGAAAATAAATTAAAGAACCGTACAATCCAGAATAATATGAAATAGAAACAAGATCTGAGTGATCATCTTTTACGTAGTAAATTACTATCTATTTCCTGATGCACACTTGTAGGCTGAGAGCACGTTCCGTGGCTGCGTGTGAGGCCGAGGGCACGTCCCGTACGTCACTGTGCTAGGGTGAGAATATAGACATACTATATGTTAAAGCTACGTCTCTTCTCTAAAAAGAGTGAGGCTACCATACAAAAATGTGAACATAGCCAAAATGCATAAACTAGGGTGTGCACAATCAGGGGCGGATCCAAGGCTACCCAGCCGGGTGCACAGGCCCCCAAATCCTTTGTAAAATGTCATTTTTTTGCCACATGTGCACTCTCAAAAATTGGTTTTTATGTGTGTGACACCATGTGTGCACCCTGCTTCTAGATCCTCTAGCTCCGGCCCTGTGCACAATTGCTGTACTTACTTAAGACTTGAGATTCTTGATATTCAAGATTTCATGGGAAACTTATGCTATATACAGCAATGGAACTTTGCCAATATATTATTAATGTTGTTAAAGCGAGCCAAGCATAATTAAAATCAGGATGGCTTGTAAGCAGAAGGATGATAGCATCAGCTTACAAAACATGCAATACTTAGACATATTCCAATCACCCTTTCAATAATTTTTCGCTTTATTAAATGGTTTTTATTTCTCAGTTTTATTTTAGAAGTTTTCTTATTGTGATGAACACATGGTAACCATAGTAGCTACGTTGTCGGAAGCATTTTTACATATCGTATTCTACTTATTATCATATTGGTTGCTAAACTATTGTAGGCGGAGACTAGCGGCAGTTATGGTGAAGCTCAAGTTTGCGGAACACATTAAAGAGGCTGTCACCTACATTGAGCAAGGGCATGTGAGTGTAGGCCCAAAAACGGTCACAGATCCAGCGTTTCTTGTAACCAGGAACATGGAGGATTTAATCACCTGTGTGGATACCTCGAAGATTAAGAAGAAGGTCATGGAGTATAATGGTGCATTGGATAATTAGGATGCCATGATTTGAGGATGTAGTTGAGTAGAGAGATTTGGGACCATCAGTGATTCGGTGTAGCTACTCTTGTGATATTTTTGAAGCCTGAATCCGAGGTTACCACATATATTGAGGTAGTATCTGTTGCAAAGCTACTTTTCCTCGGTAGTGCTATGTGATGAAGCTAAACGGGTATAACGTGCTTGTTCCAAAAAAAAAAAAAACGGGTATAACGTGCAAATACCTAATGAATTCGTACTTACCCCACTTCTTTTCGCATTGTGCATGCTGATATATAGCATCACACAGAAATTGTGACGTTGAGCATAGTTGAGCATAGTACGGAATCTATATTTTGCGTACTATACAGCAGGTTTATCGAATTGCTATCAGCAGGTTGATGCTGCTAAGATTTTGAATTCCATGATAGTTGTTTTTTAGATCAACCTCCGAGATACTAAACTCTGTTGGATGAATATTCATGTTTGCAGATATTTTTGAGCGTGGGTCTTGTTTTCAGAATGAGATGAAACTCATGCAATTCACTTCGAGACTTAAGTTGTGCATAACCTACTTATTAAGACGTGAACCCTCATCGTGTTTTTGTCCGTTATATTTCCTTCAAATGAGGTCAAGTGTAAATAAAAATTATGTGCATAACAATCGTTACAGTGCAGTAGAATTTCTAGTCAAATCCCAATATAGCTGGCCTTCCTTATGCGAACAGATTGTCAATGTCTCGAACAGTATGGAGGGAAGAGCCTGCACAAGAGCACATAATATCCATAGAATTCACATCAAGATCATGACTAAGTTCACATCGATTTACATGTCAGTGCGCATCCAACAAACATCTGCTATGTCAAGCTATTATTAGCAGACGCTGCGTTCCCACGTGAAAATTCCTCTATTCCAAAATTTGACTACTACATATAAAGTCACTACGACGGCACTGCAGATTACTCCATCCAGCTAAAAATATAAGTTGTCTAGATATGCAATTAGGAGGACAAATTATATGACAAGCTCACAAGATACAACTAGCAAGATAAGATACACAATTAAACAAGTTACCAACAAGTAAGTAAATGAATAGAAATAACCGTAAAGTGGAGACGATGATGTCTTTCCCGTAGTTCCTTCCTTTGGGGGTAAATAAGTCTCCGTTGGAGAGGTATGGTGACACGTAGTTCACCAAGCACCAAGAAGGCTCACCTTATTTTTTTTCCGAGCCCTTGCAAAGGTGCCACGATCCACTAGACGGTGTCCTTGAAAGCGGCAAGCAAACCTTTACAAATAAGGTTGGGCTATCTTCACAATTCAATTGTAGGCTCCCAACAATCTCATGAAACTTCTCACCACCAAGGCAAGCTCCGAGCACCAACTCCGTCTAGGTATGGTATTAATGTTGGAGAGAGAGTGGAAGTCGTGCCCTACAAAATGGGGAAGAAGACACTTGTATATGTGGCCACAAAATTTCTACCCGTTATGCCCCAAATCCTAGAAAGCCGGATTGTCCAACTGGAATTTCTTTTGTAATCAGAGGTTTTCTCCTTTTTAGGGGGAATCCAGGAAGGCACGTCCACTGGCTTAGCCCGCTAGGATTTCGTCGGCTCGGCCCGAACATTCTAACAAGCCCACTCAGCCCATCCCGGATCCCCGCAGCCCCATCCCCACCTTCATCCCACCACGAACCCTAGCCGGCTCGTCGCCCAACTCCAGTCCGCTCCCTGGCTGCCGTCGGTCTCGCGCGCCAACACGCCCCCAGACGCGCTCCTCCCGAAATCGTCCACCGACGCCGCCTCCGCGGTCGAAAAGTACGCCTTGAGTGCAGCCTGATTGTGAGGGAGAAGGATGAGGAAGCTCAAGTTCCATGAGAAGAAGCTGCTGAAGAAGACCAATTTCCTCGAGTTCAAGCGGGAGCGCGGACACCGCGAGGCCGCCGTCACGCAGCGTTACAGCCTCGTCGAGAGGGACGACTACAAGAAGTAACATACTCTCTCACTAAATCAATCCCCTCCTGTTCCACTGCTTACGAACCATACGTCACTTTCGATTCAGTATGTAGTAGTGGCTGTGGTTGGGTTACTGCCCTGATCAATTGCTGCCCTGTAATTAATTGTGATGGTTGTGCGCCGGCAGGTATAATGCGATCTGCTGTATGGCGCAGAAGCTCGTCAACATTATAAAGCAAATGGATAAGAGCGACCCTTTCAGAATAGAGATGACGGACATGCTGATCGATAAGCTGTAAGTTGCCACAGGTCCTCTTCTCTGTTTTTTTCTTCTTCTTTCAATTTGCCTGTGTGATGCTGTACGCATTTGTTTATTTGAAGTTTGAACTGGATTATCAGGATCATGTAGACATGTACCTTAACCTTACAGGTTCCCCATGCTTATCTGTGATTGCTAGTTTGATTGTTATAGAGTTGGATATGTCTCCGATGTATCGTATATATCTTCTACTATAGAAATTGTATGTTCAACCTACGCTATGTATGGATAGTATTTGCCCAGAATCTATTTTCAGCAATTGCAAGAGGAGGCAGAGACTTCCTGCACTGCATAACCTTATCCGAAATTACAAGAACTTTGTTATACTCTTATACCTTCTGCTTCTGTCTACCATGCTCTCTAATATTGAGTTATTTGAACATGACAATGGATCTGTTTGGATACTCTCAGGCACTCCGTATTAGGAATGCTACAAAGTTACCTTCTATGTTAATGCATTTATTTTTGCGGGTAGGGTTACTTTCTATATATTGTGTAGTACTGTTGGTTCATTGTGTCATCTGGCCTATCCTATTAGGAACATCTGAAACTATTTCCTTTTGACCATATCTTGCATTTATAGAGTTAGAGATATATAGGAGTCTTCTGTCTACCGTATAGCTGACCAAATAAATTGTATTTTCAACCTGTATTATACTTGACTAGTATTTGCCCATAATTTACAATAATGCAAGTGGTTGCAAAGACTTGCCTGCATTGCATAATCTCATCCGAAATACTTCTGCCTCTGTCTGAGCATGCACTCTAATATTGAGTTCTTTCAACATGGCAGTGAATTTGTTTGGATACCCCACTTTTGATACTCAGGTATTAGGAAAGCTATAGGGTTACCTTCTATATTTACTGGTAATATTGCACGTGTTGCACGTATTGCTAATGCACACAAAAAACGTAAGCCAAATAACCATTTTGTTGCAAACGGTTTTCATTTAGAAAGGGCGATTGTCGAGTAAGTTCCAACTTCCAGTTACTATTGTGTACTACCTTGTTAAAAGACGTTATTCCCTTGTTCATAACTTTCCCGTCTAATAGTTGTAATATTTGCACTTTCGTACTTAAGCAGCACGTGATAATTCATGTGTAAAACAAAAAACCATAGTCTTTCATACCGTTACAAATCAATCTCGAATGGAAATGAATTAAAGAAACCCTACAATCCAGAATCATATGGAATAGAAACAAGATCTGATTGATCATCTTTTAGTGAATTACTATCTATTTCCTGATGCACATTTATAGGCTGAGAGCACGTTCCGTGGGTGGTTCATTGTGCCATCTAGCCCATCTTATTAGAAGCATCTGAAACCATTTCCTTTTGCCCAAATCATGCATTTCTCGCTTGATTTTTCTTTTCTGCTTCCAATTTTTCCTTGATACTTTACTGGCCTGCTCATTTGTACAGTATAAGGAAGTCTTCTCAAATTGCAGGTATAATATGGGTGTAATTCCAACAAAGACGGACTTGGTCAAATGCGAGAAACTTTCAGTGAGCGCCTTCTGCAGGTCCGTATCTCTCCCTGAGTTTTTAGCTTCATTAAATGGTGCATTTTATTTGTCAGTTTTATTTTAATAGTGTTTTATTGCCATGTATTACTCAGTAACCATAGTAGCTAGGTTGTAGGAAGCAACGTGACATATCGTATTCTACTTATCATGTTGTAAACTATTGTAGGCGGAGACTTGCAACAGTTATGGTGAAGCTCAAGTTTGCTGAACACCTTAAAGAGGCTGTCACCTACATTGAGCAAGGGCATGTGCGTGTAGGCCCAGAAACGGTCACAGATCCAGCGTTTCTTGTAACCAGGAACATGGAGGATTTCATCACCTGGGTGGATACCTCGAAGATCAAGAAGAAGGTCATGGAGTATAATGGTGCATTGGATGATTATGATGCCATGATTTGAGGATGTAGTTGAGTAGAGAGATTCTGGGATAATCAGTGATTCGGCGTAGCTACTCTTGTGATATTTTTGAAACCTGAACCGAGGCTACTGCATATGTTTGAGGTAGTATCTATTGCAAGGCTACTTTCCCTCGGTAGTGTTGTGTGATGAAGCTAAACGGGAAATGAGTTCACCCCACTTCTTTTCGCACTGTGCATGGTGATATATAGCATCATACAGAATATTGTGATGTTGAGTGTAGTATCTGTATTTTCCGTTCTACTCTCAGCTAGTTCATCGAATTGCTATATCAGCAAGTTCATGCTGCAAAGCATTCGACCTCTGTGATATTACCTCCGTTTCAAATTATAAGATGTTTTGGTAGATCATTTTAGCTTACCAAAACACCTTATATTTTGGTACAGAGGTAATACTTTTTTGTTAGATCAACCTCCAAGATACTATTACTCTGTTTTTGAAATTCCCTGCATTTTTGTGTCAACGATTTACTATTTGGTTCTAGTTGGAAGAATATTCATGTGCAGATATTTTTGAGCATTGGGTCTTGCTTTCAGATTGAGATGGAGACTCATGCAGTTTTGAGATGAAACTTAGGCAGTTCGCTTTCTTAAGTTATGCATGACCAAATTATTAAGAAGTGAACCCTCATCGTGTATTTGTACAATATCACATCAATAAGCCTTATGCGAACAGAAAGTTGTGGAAGTTTCGAACAGTATGGAGGGAAGAGCACTAATATCCATACAATTCACATCAAGATCATGGCTAAGTTCACATCGATTTACAAATCAGTGTGCAGCCAACGAACATCTGCTATGTTAAGCTATTATTAGCAGGCGCTGTGTTGCTACGTGAAAATTCCTCTATTCAAAAATTTGACAAATACATATACAGTCACTATGACGGCACACTGCAGATTACTCCATCCAGCCATCTACTATCTATATGAAAGACGAACGAAATGGCGAGTGGAGAGCGATCCTGCTACTGTTGGGAGGAACAATACTACAGTAATTTCATCTGAGCCGTCCGCCGGCGATCCGACGGCTCCCAGTACGCGTCGACGACGCTTTTGCAAAAAAACCCTCACAAGATCGAAAATAGAACCCGCAGTACACAAAACGCGCTACGAGGGACCTAAATGTGAATAATGAAAAATACACGGACGTTTTTGCAAAACAACCCGCATAATCCCTCCTCCCCTCTCCTCCCCTTCTCTCTCCCGCGCGGCCGGAGCTCGCCGCCGCCGCCACCACGCCCCTCCCCGCACAAATCCGAGCATGTGGGGAGCTCCGCCGCCGCGTCCTCTCCGTCCTCGCTGCAGATCAGCGGCCGGGACGCCGCGCCGTCCCCGGGATCGCCGCTGCCGCGCCCGCTGCCTTCCGCCGCGTGCGCACGCCGCCGGCGATGCTCCGGCGACCAAAACGTGGCGGCGACGGCGCCTCCAGCCACCCCGCGGCCACGCGCGCCCGCCGCGCGCACGCTCGTGTCCCAGCACACGGTGGTGCGACGCCGGCGTGGTCGATGCGGCCGCGGCAGGGTCCGGCCGCTGGTGACATCACCGTGACGTCCCAGCGGGCCTGGGCTGGCCAGATTGGCTGGGCCGGGCTGGCTGCTGGGGCTGCCGCGTCGTTTTTTTTTTTGTATAATTTTTTCCTGATTCAAAAAACTTTTGCAACTTTTCAATTTACTCAAATACAAATACAAATAACTTCGAAAAAAATGCTCAAATAAAAATAATCACTATATTCGGAAAAAAAATGATTAGGCAAATTTTCAAATTTAACAAATACAAATAACTATGGCTTGCTTCTAAATTAAATTTAATCACTATGGCTTGCTTCTAAATTAAATTTAACAAATACAAATAACTTCCAAAAAAAATGCTCAAATAAAAATAATCACAATATTCGAAAAAAAAATGATTAGGCAAATTTCCAAAATGAAATGCGTCCAAATTACACAAATTTGTATATTCGAAAAAAATGATTAGGTAAATTTCCAAAATGAAATGAGTCCAAATTCCACGAATTTGTAAAAAAAAAACAAAAAAAACAAAAAAAAACACACACAATAGTCACTACAATTTTTTTTTGTATAATTTTTTTCCTGATTCAAAAACTTTTGCAACTTTTTAATTACAGGGTGTATCTTTTGTAGAGATTCTTGCATGGAGAAAATAAAAACTTTTGCAACTTTTTTGTTTCCATATTTTAAATTGGTGAATCTTCGAAGAAAACAAATATTTTGACAAAAAATACAAATTCATTTACTCTAACTATGGCTTGCTTCTAAATTAAATTTAACAAATACAAATAACTTCCAAAAAAAATGCTCAAATAAAAATAATCACTATATTCGAAAAAAAATGATTAGGCAAATTTCCAAAATGAAATGCGTCCAAATTCCACAAATTTGTATATTCGAAAAAAAATGATTAGGCAAATTTCCAAAATGAAATGAGTCCAAATTCCACGAATTTGTAAAAACACACACACACACACACACAATAGTCACTACAATCCAAAACAAATGTTTGATTAGTCACTACAATCCAAAACAAATGGTTTTATTAGATAAATATTTCGACAAAATGCAAATTCATTTACTTTAATGCTGGCTTGCTTTTGAAATAACTTAAAAAAAGATTCCTCAGATACATTTCCAAATCAAATGAAATTAAATTCCACAGATTTGTAAAAAAAATAATAATTAGACCAACATTTCAGCAATATGCAAATTCATTTGCTCTAGGTAAACTTCCAAATGAAATGATAACAAATTCCACCAGTTCGTAGAAAAAAAAAATAGTCACTACATTTCAAAGCAAAAGTTCGATTGGATAAATTTTCCGACAAAAAAAAAGGCAAATTCATTTGCTCTAGCTATAGCTTGCTTCTAAAATGAATTTGTTAAACATACATAACTTCCTAATTTTCCAATTTTCAAATTTGAACAACTTAATAGTGCAAACTTCCCTTGAAATTGAACATATTAAGAACCAAGAACCTTTCAAACGTGAACATTTCTAAACTTTCAACGCACGTAAGTCTTGATGATACAACCCACTATCAATCTATGTCATCCATTAAAAAAAGGATAATTATAAGTGTGAAATTACGATGCACTTTATTTTTAAATTACGCTATTGGAAAATGTTGCTTCTTCAGTTATACCTTATGAGGCTCTCTTTTACATCTTATAACCAAGTGTGTGTTACGAATTTTAATGGTTTGTATCCAAAACTAGAAGCTGAACACTTAAAATATTTCTTTTAGGAAAACATCACAATCAAGGCAACCATACCACATGTTTATGGCGTTGAGTTACGAGCAAACCTATAAGTCTTTCACAATGTGTAAATTCAGTTCTACTACTTCGGATTTGTTGTACTTCTCTAGCTTTAACTGTATATAATACAATACCTGCTTTTTTGAAATTCAGAAGTAGTAGTTTCTTCTCTATTGCAATGACCTTGAAATAGATAATTTAATTTCTGATGTTATACTGATATTCCATACAAGAGAGGATGAGTTTTTAGTTTGTGGTTTTTTATTTGATCATGAAAACACATTTCTAGCTTACTTTTCCAATGGTACACTAATATGCATGTTGAATTGTCAGTACATTTACCCTCCTGCCTCCACTATGGTGCATTTGCTTTTCTTAGTGACACAACATAACGACGGGTAATATCTTGCTTCTACAGGATTCGGAAGCTAATACATGAAAAATAAATAGATATAAGCTAGAGAATAGTATCTATCTACTGATTTTGGGTACTGTTTTATCTCATATGTTTTACATGTTGGCTACCATCCTTTCGCACGATCGTCCTCTGTAACACATAAGTGCTAAAAACAAATGTGGTGCAACCTTTCCATTTAGCTTCTAAAACTTCAAAATGAAAAGCAAACCATCATCGTGAGGGCCATCCATCATACAAATGAAGTTGACTAATTTAAAAATGTTTAGATTTAGAAAATTACATACAAAAGAAACAACATGTTTGCAAATTCCAATTTGACCAACATTTAAGTCAATACACCGACGTTCCATAAAATATATTGAGAGTGCTAGAAAGAAAAGAAAAAAACTTATATTAAAATACAAAATATAATCAGACATTTTTTAATTTAGCCAAATTTTTGCCACCATGCAAATAATCATTCCCCAGAAAAACTGTAATCAAAATCGAATGGATTTCCTGAATCCAACTAAATATTGAATTCGAAGTACAAAAATGTTTAAACATTTCAAACCACTAAAGACTTCAATATCCTACACAATCTATTTAAAGAAAAAAATACAAAATGCAACTAAAGACTTCAAATACAAGGTGAAACTCACCGAAAATTGTTGTCTACTCATACTAAAAATAAAACATATTCGAACACTTCAATTTGGCTCAAATTTTGCTGAAAAACAGAACAAAAATATTTTAAAAAAAATCACCGCACGTATGCCTAAAAAATGTGTTGAGTTCACACCACTTGAATATTGAGTTCAACTAAATTTTGAATGCAACAAATACGAACTTATTACATTTTCCGAAGAAGTTTGATATTTACAGATAATTTAGATGCAAACTCTCTAATTATGGACATAAATTTAAAAAATTCTTCACTCACTAAATTTCCGAAAAAAAACAATTCTTCCAATTATGGATTGAATTTAACGAAATCCCTTAAAAATGCACTTCTTCAAATATATACTATACCAGCAAAAAAAAAGTGTACCGTCCTCTGATTATGTAAAGTTCTATTTGCTAAATGGTCATATTGTTCATTCTCTCTAATAATAAACTTAAATTTAACATTCTAATTTCGTAAACATTTTCAAACAACCTAAATGAACTTTCTTTAAATATAGGAATCAATTGGATAAATGATCAGACAGTATGTTTCCTGAAATTTTAGACTCAAATTATACGTTTCATCACATATCATCGCAACTACGTTACACAAAAAAAAAATGCTCACAAAAATGCTACCTACTCATTACAAAAAAAAATGTTTGAACATTACAATTTAGCAAAGATTTTGTTGCAGCAAAAAAAATATATACTACAAAAAAAAAATACCAAAGGCCTGGCGTGACGCCACGCCAAATTCAACTAGTAAACCATAATGAACACTCAGCCTGCGCATCTGGAACTTCTGTAAATGGTTTTGAGGCCCGGGTCATTCAACTGAAAATATGAGCTCTGAAGTAAACTGGACATCAATTTTGATACTAATTACAAACCTAGGCTAGTGTGCTGTCAGCAGCACTAACTATGAACCCCGAGCTTTTGAATCATCTGGTAAGTTTGAGATTGTCTTCTGCATTTTGGTTTCTGCATCTCCTCCTCAACAGTGATCACGTCTTTAGGCTTCCCGTTTTCTGTCTCTGTCCTTCTTACCTTTTCTTTTTGTATGGCTCGTAACTCGTACCTGTAAGAACACAACATGTTTTGAATATGTGGATGCTGTGACTGTGAGTCTGTGATTCTGTGAATAACCCATGGCCGAGGAAAATGGGACTATCCTATAGCAGTTATAGCTTTAGTTTATCTGACAACTACACATCAAACATCAAGCATTTCTGAGGTCTCGGTGGCTGTTGACTAGGGGTAGCTAACAATTCACAAGGTTACTAAAACCTAACTGCGTGCATTTTGGTCTACCATCGTACTTAATTGCCAATTATGTTAGCCTGAATTATGGAATTCCAAAAAATTTATGGCAGAATGGCTGCATGTCAAAAGAACACTACAAGGTAGCTTCACTACTTTACCACTTCATTCTTAAATCATGAATAACTTGGTGAATACATCTTCAGGACCAACTAGGGATGGTGAACTATTTTTCAGGTTATCTTTACATTTAAGTAAACCACTTAATGTTGTCTTTCAGGCAGTAAAAAATAGAGAAATGAACAGTCTCCATGACTCCAAAATACCATAATACTAGATACTCTATTGAGAAGATTTTGTCTTATGCGGGAAGATAAAAAATTTATGAAAGCAACATGACTAGTATTAACACCTCAAGGAAGACCTCAGCAAGCAAATAGAGACAACAGTTTACACGATGATATCGAAACACAAGGATCCCTTTTGGCTGAATGTATCAAACAAAAGTTCTCCCATTTGGCATGTTTTTTTAAACAAGGCAAAAGAGTTGTTATTTTCATTAATTAGGAAGAAAAGAGTTGTCGGTGAATTAGTGGGAAACCGCCCGAAAATCAGCACAGATTTGCCCCACGAGGTCTCCCTCCATAGCATGAACATTAGATCGACCACCCTTAGAATTCTAGTCGTTGGCCAAGCCCAGTCCGGACCCACACACAAAGCCAGATCTTGGCACAAAGGACCAACACCGTCCACCATAGCGCTGCGAGGGAACCCTAGTCACCGTCCGTCTCGCCGAATCGGACGGTGTGGGGGCTCTCCTTTAGAGAGTTTGTCACCCAACAATCTTCAACGGGGCACGTGTCCCGGGTGGAGATTCTTGACTCCCAAGCTCGAGTGATCCCTTTATTTATAAAATATAAATATCATCCTTATAAGTTTTGAAAAAACTTGAAAAAATCAATGTTATCAATGATGTACCACACAAACATGCAAATTTTTAGTTGAAATATTTTACGCCCTCTATCCCGTCTTTGATGCTCGGCTTCGACCAATAATATGTACTAAATTATATGGATTGCTAATTTTGTAGACATATTATATGTACAAATCATGGTCAAAGTCATACACCGTTGACCAACAAAAATTAAGTACGTCTTATATTTTCAGACGAAGGGGGTATATTATGAGCTACACAAAAATATACACACTTTTAAATCCCCAAAATATATACGATTTTGTCATGTTTATATAGCCCACAATACAAAAAAAATTGTATTGTGATTTTGCATGTTTCTATGATGCATCATTGACTACATCCATATATCTTTATCAGTTTTTTTCTAAAAATTTTGGTAAATACAAATTTTGAAAAAAAATAAAGACTCTTAAAGAGATACTCCTCAACGGGGCAAAGTACACGCAGGTGTCGATCGGAGCTGCACAAAAACAGGGCAAAGGTCCCCCAGAAATGCACGGAACTGACAACCCCAGACGTGGCCGCGACGGCACATTTCATACGTGGTTCAATCAAATGGATGTATGCACGTTCTGGAAACATCGTGCGTCGGCATCCCACTAGCCGGCACCGATCTCATCTCACCCAACTGAACGCCACCACAACTCCACAAGTGATCCGACACTGCCTGATCGTTCGTTCATCTTATTCGTCTTCTTCCCAAGTTGGGCAGCTAGGGCAAGCAGATAGCGTGAGGCGCGTATCATGAGGTCAGCAGGCGACGATAGTGTTTGTAGTCTGTACGCAAGATGGCCTATTTTTTTTTTTCCTGAAAAGAGACCGGGTGATTTAGGACCAGAGGCAGCACTGCGGCATGGATGCCGAGGCCATTGGGTCCGGTTAAGTTTGGAGGTCGGAGCTGCTACTCGTCGCTACGGTCGCTTCTCTCATCTTGCGGTCGGATGAACTTCCTGGCCCGCACGGACTTCGGTTGGCAGGGGCGGAGCTAGAGCAAACTGATTCAGGGTGCACTACCTAGTAAAATGTGTTGATTTGGCTCACCAGGGTGCACAAATCATTGATTATAGGGGTGCACACACTGATTTTTTAAGTGATTGCAAGGTTAAAAAGAAAGCTACCCGGGTGCCTGTGCACCCCCTTGGTACCATGTAGCTCCGCCCCTGTCGGTTGGTGCCGACAACGGCGATGTCTTTGGCATTGTTCCTATCTAGTTTGCGTCGTTGTGGTGGTTCCATCCTAACCGTTGTGAGCGGTCCTTGGGTACCCGGGTGAAAACCTAAGCTTCTCCGGAGGGGGCGGCTGTGACGAACGCGTTGCAACCTTCTTGTACTGTTGGTTCGCGACAGCTGGCGGGTGAGTTTCGGTGGCCGAGGAGGTGGATCTCGGGGCGGTGGCCCCAGGCGGTGGTGGACGTCGAGGCGGCGACCTCACGCTCCCACGGTACGATGGTTCTATGAGGCAGGGCCGTTGTCTTGCGCGGGTCTGGGTGGTGATCTAGATGAAGACTGCACGGACAAAGGGCTCTGGATCGTCTTCGGTCAATACAAAGGTTGATCTGGTTGGCACGTGGGATGGCGGCCCCGGGTTTGGCGCGACGTTCGAGGTCTACGACCGTCGGTTGGACGGCTCCGTGCGACGTCGTGGCCCGTGTGCAACTTTGGTGCCGAGTGGTGGGTGTCGGAGCGGCTGAAAGAACAAGCTATGCCCGGATGTCGCCTAGAGGGGGGGGGGGGGGGGTGAATAGACGATTAAAACTTTTTCTAATTAGGGGCTTGATAATTACGAAATAAAACTATGTGTTTAAATTAACAAGCCAACAACCTAATATTCTAGGTTCACCTATGTGCACCAACAACCTATGCTAAACAAGGCAAGCAACAAGGTGATAGCAAGATAGGAACTTCAAGCACGAAGGCTATCACAATGTAAATTGCATAAGTAAATGCTCGGGTATAGAAATAACCGAGGCACGCGGAGACGAGGATGTATTTCCGAGTTCCTCCTTGTTAAGTGAGTACGTCTCGTTGGAGGGGTGTGAGCTCGCCACAAAAGGCCTACTCAAGATGCCACAAAGTACTCACCCTATTCTCCGATGAACCTCACCTAAGGGATTGGTTCACCTTCCACTATAAGAATCCTTCAAGGCGGATTCCGGAGCCCTTTACAACTTCTCTTGGGGCACACACCCACAACTCAATTGGGGGCTCCCAAATTCGTGCCGAAGCTTCACAACTCGAAGATTTCGCGACACCTCCAAACCGTCTAGGGTACACGATGCACCCAAGAGGCCACAAGCTCTTGGGAACATGATGCACCCAAGAGTAACAAGCTTCTCAACCTTCAACTTTACGTATCACCGTGGAGAAAGCAACCCGATGCAACTAATGCAAAAGGCAAGAACACACAAAGTGGTCAAATCCTTCACTCTCAAATTCCAACCAAAGCAACTAATGCTATGGAGGGAATAAGAGAGGAAGAACAAAGGGGATGAACACAAAGCAACCCCAAAATCTAGATCCACAAGATTCCCTCACTTAGAGGGGATTTTGATTGGTGGAATGGTAGATCTAGATCTCCTCTCTTGAAACCCTAAATTTGGGCAAGAATCATTGGAGGGGAAGAGAGGAATCAAGCTCACAAGGATTAGAGCAAAGGGGAAGAGCAAGAACAGGTGAGCAAGGTCAGCAGCAAGGTTTTGGGGAGGGAGGAGGCTTTTTATAGCCTCCCCCAAAAACTAGCCGTTGGGGCCTTTTCAGGCCGGAGACTCCGGACCAAGTGACCGGAGACTCCGGTCTGGCCAGACTCGTGAAGGGCCGGAGATTCCGGTCATCGGGGCCGGAGACTCCGGGCACCCCGGAGATTCCGGGGATGCTCCGGACTCCAAACAGAGCCGCACCATACTGAGGCAAGACAGCCGAGAAAATCTGGGGGCCGGAGATTCCGGGTCCCATGGGCCGGAGACTCCGGTGGGCCGGAGACTCCGCCCCATCTCCGGGGTACCTCCGGACCCAGTCCAGAGACGCACCACACAAAGGCGATCGGCAGTGAAAAACAGAGACCGGAGACTCCGGGTCCTTGGGGGCGGAGACTCCGGACCCTCTCCGGGGTAGATCCAAACAGAGAAAACCAGAACTGCCATAACTTTTGCAAATGAAGTCCGAATCGAGTGAATCCAATTTTGTTGGAAAGAGGACGACAAGAGATTACCCTACAAAAACTGAAAATATGAAAACAAGCAAAGGAGATTATGCGGAGGGTTGGAATGGGTGAAACCTTCGACACGGAAGAACCGGCAAACTCTCCAAAACAAAAAATGCAAAGTAAGACGCATATGAAAACGGTTTTCGGTGAACTTAGCCTTGTCATGACAAACACGACAAGCACCAAGACCACACCACGATAAGAGACAAATAAGAACCAATAAAGATGCTTGTGAGGATGCAAGGATGCAAAGGTTTGAGCTCTCCACGAACGATACGATCACGATACTCGGTCGAGAGCCCCTCTTGATAGTACGGCTATCTATCCTATAACCCGGTGTCTCAACTAACATCATGAGACCGGTAAAATAAAAGCCCTACCAAGATCATACCTTTGCCTTGCGCATTAATCCACTTGAGGTCGATGGAGACGATCTTCATCTCCTCAAGGCGAACCATCTTCTTGATTGCGTTTTGCTTGGTGAAGATTCACATGTGGCTCCCCCATACACCAAGATGATTGAAGCACCTCTTCGGCATATCTTCACTTGGCCTTTGTCTTGATGACGAACACCTTGGCCTTGATCAACAAATGATCTTCTCTAAACCTTGACTCCAACACATGGAGACAAGCAAGCTAATGGACACCTACAAATATAGCTCAATGCAAATATTAGTCCATCGAGATTGTCATTAATTACCAAAACCATGCATGGGGCAACCATGCACTTTCAGCGGCCGCCCCGGGTTCAAGGTGTGTGTTCGTGACGTTTGTGTGGTTTTTCAGCCCTGTTTTTCTTATAAACAATACAGATTGTATGATTTTTGAACCAGTTTTTTTCCTAGAATACGCATTGCATGCGTCTCATATATTGATAGAAGGAGCGGCGAAGAGGCCGTACAACATTTTGCTGTCGGGAACAGCAACATCCACAATTACAGCTTAGGCAACTACTCGGCCCTAGTCCACCTATTTGCTGCTAACAGGAATTCGTTCTTGCCTTCAACAACCCTGCGTTAAACCACGCTTCCCCTTTCGCAGCTACTCTCATCAGGATCGTGTCGGCCGAGGGAGTTGCCCCATAAAAAACTACTGCATTGCGGTGCTTCCACGTCTCCCAAAGGACCAGCTCGATGAAGGTGTGCAGGTCTCGGCGCCTCCGGGCCATTGGTGGGAGCGAGCTCCACCACTCTCTCAGCTGAGCGTCTGCAGCAGGCTTAAGCTCGGGTTTCCCTAGCATGTCGAAGACCTTGGACCACACTATTCTTGCGCAAACACACCCCACCATCAGATGATCGATCGTCTCCTGGTGGTGGTCACACAAAGGATAGGCCGGCTGGTGCGCTAAACCTCTTCCTGCCAAACGGTCGGAGGTCCAACATCTGTTGCGGCAGGCGAGCCATGCAAAGAAGCGGCAATTCAGCGGCGCCCGCGTCTTCCAGATCTCATTGGCAAGGCCTGCCTTTTCCCTTCCCGCAAAGAAAGCGGCATATGCTGATCTGGCCGTATAGGAGCCGCTGCTCTCCCAAGCCCAGACAAGCTCATTGTCCACGCCCTCGATCAGCTGAACCTCCTACATCATGTCCCAGAGAGCGAGGAACTCCCTTATTTCTTGCTACCCTAGGTGCGGGCCAACGTCCCTGATCCATCGTCCATCCCTTAGCGCATCAGCCACAGTGTGATTGGTACGGAATTGAGGTTTGACCGAGGCAACAATCCCGGGGAAACGCTCCGTCAGTGCTACGCCATGCAACCAGCGATCCGTCCAAAATCTTGTCTTCCTGCCATCTCCAACCCTAACTCGTGTGGCTGCATGGACTATAGCTCTCGATTCCGACGGGACCTGTAGGTTGAACTCCTGCCAGGGTCTGCTCGGATCCACTCTTTGCAACCAAAGCCAGCGGGCTCTCAGCGCTAGGTTGAAGCAATGGAAATTGGGAATTCCCAGTCCCCCCAATTCTTTCGGCGCGCAAGCCACATCCCAGGCCACTGCACAATGCCTTCCTTGCACACTAGCTCGTCCTTTCCACAAGAAGCCTCGGAGGATGTTGTTTAAACCTTTGATTGTTTTGGCCGGCAGATCGAGTGATAGCATCGCGTGGACGGGTGCTGCCGAGATGACCTTACGAACCATCGTCAGCCGGCTCCCTTTCGGCATGCATGCTGCCTTCCATGCCCGTAGACCATTTACCAACTTGTCTACGAAACCAAGTTTTTGCTTCTATAAACTGGATCATCTATTCTATGTATTCGGATAGTGGATAGATAGAAACCTTTGTTGTTTTGTACGGCAACCCTAGCCAGCAGCAACATTTATGTGGTCTGTTTGCCGTGGCTGCTGACGTAAAATTGGAGTGCACGGGGCAGGTTATTGTTGTGTTTCGCAGTAGTGAACAAACTGCAAACATGAGTAGGCAAAGCAGAGCAGCAACGTACGTTACTCAGGCGAGGACAGCCCACAGCGGCGTGCTCGGGAACAGAGCGCGTGTCCGTTTCGTCGCGCCCACTTCCCCGTGCCCACAACAAATACTGCCACCTCCATCCCCCTCCCCGTCCACCTCCTCTGTCCCTCCTCCAGCTCTTCTTCCCCTCTTCTCCACCGATCGAACCAGTGCCGCTCGTGTCCTACCAGTTCACCCACGCCAAAACCGTTCGCCGTTCGCGCCGCCGTCCGTATCTCCCACCCCACCGCTCCCTCCAGCAGACCAGCACGGGTCCCGTGCGGATAACGAGTCATTTTTGGAGGGCCGCTTTTGGAATCGGCGCCAAAAGGGAAGCGGGAGATCCGGTTGCCGTTTTTGGCCGATCGTTCTGCTGCCGGCATATCTTTCCTCGGCGCGCGCGCGCGTGCGTGCGTGTGAGCGGCAATTCGAGGGAGGGGGCGGAGGTCTGGTTCTTGGATGGTCCTTGCAGCTCGGCCGGACCGCGCCGATCGATGGAGTTCTGGCCGGAGTTCCTGGCGCCCAGCGGCGGGCACGAGTTCGTGGCGGGGGGCGTCGGCGGCATGGCAGGCGTGCTGGCGGGCCACCCGCTCGACACGCTCCGCATCCGCCTGCAGCAGCCGCCGCCGCCCGCCAGCCCCGGGATCACCGCCCCGCCGCGGGTAGGACGACCGCCCTCCGCCGTCGCGCTGCTGCGCGGCATCGTCCGCGCCGAGGGCCCCTCCGCGCTCTACCGCGGCATGGCCGCGCCACTCGCGTCCGTCTCCTTCCAGGTCAGCCAATTTCCTTCCATGCCTCGTGTCGTGTGTTCCGAATGTAGTGAAATGTCTGACGCGATTAGACCGGCGTGGAGCTCGTGGATTCTTTGGTTACGTCTTCCTTTTCCAATCCGATTATAGTTGCTTAAATGTCACTTTCGAGAAGAAAGTTTGTGCAAACATATATACAAGCGACAACGAATCTTTGACAGGACTAACTAAATGAGCTGGGCTAGTAAGATATATCATAGGACGGCGCTACAACACACGCAACTTAGGATCACGAGTACTCCAAATGATCGTCTTTTCTCCCTTGCTTCTCGCGTTTGAATGCCTCCTCTGCCCTTATGCTGCTTTCTCTGTTTCCGTAGGATAGCAAGGAACGGCACGAAGAGTAATAAAATGTAAGAGAAAAATGTACAAATGCAATCATTCGCGTGAGATGCAGTTGCCCTCCAAATCTAGTGTGACCTGACGTGTTGGAAGCTTATTAGATGAGAAAATCGCAACGGGCCTTTCACGTGTTTGCTTCAGTGTACTGTTGTTTCGCGTCGCTCTCATGGTCTCTGCGGTTGTTCTCCCCAATAAATAAAGGCTGCCTAGTTAACGCACACGTCATGTTTGAGTAGTTAGCATAAAACTACCACATTACAGTTGAAATTCCGAAAAACTACCACTTTACGTTTCAATCGCAAAAAACTACCACATTTTGGTCCGTTTGTTGCAATGTGCATAAATTCACGGCTAAACAGAAATTGACAGCGATTTTGATGAGCGGGACCCATTTGTCAGTTCCATTTTGCTGATCTGGACCTTGGTCCACATGTCAGCCCACTTAAAAGAAGTATTTTACTCTCTTCTCTCTCCAAAAAAAAAAAAAAAGTTGACCGATCCCTGGACGGCACGGAGCAGCAAGCGCGTCCAGCTCCAGCCGCTGCGCGCAGGAGCAGCGCGGGCCGGCCGGCGTGTATAGCCGCCACCGTGCTTGTCTGCGTTGGTCGTCAACGGGCATGAAAGAGAAGAGAGGAAAATGTTTTTTTAATTGGGCTGACACGTGGGTCCAGGTCCACATCAGCAAAATGGACCTGTCAAATGGGTCCCACTTGTCAGAAATCGTGTCAATTCATATTCAGTTCGCAATCAGTGCACATTGCAACAAACGGACCAAAATGTGGTAGATTTTTGTGATTGAAACGTAAAGTGGTAGTTTTTCGGAATTTCAACTGTAATATGGTAGTTTTATGCTAACTACTCGTGATTAAGGCTTGCGATGCGACGTAACGTACTATGCTGTCTTCTTCATCATACTGTTGTTGATGTAAAGCTAGCATGATGTCTTCTACAAGTCTGAGGATGGCAGTACGCCGGTGCATTTCACTTCAGAAATGTCACATTCTTCGGTCTATATCACCTATGAATCCACAAAACTGCAATACATTTCTGGCTCTCCGCATATGACTATAGTTGCTCATTTCTACACATCAACGTCACGCTATACCTCCCTGGACCAGGACGGCAGGACCGTGTGGCAGGCACTCTGCACTTAAACACTGTAACTAGACAACGGCGATGTTGTATTATCTGCAGTAGAATCATATGACTTCCGAATATTCTGTCGCAGAATGCAATGGTCTTCCAAGTCTACGCGGTCCTATCGCGGTCGCTGGATCCACGGACGCCGACCTCCGATCCTCCCTCCTACACGAGCGTGGCGCTCGCTGGTGTCGGCACCGGAGCATTGCAGACTCTGATCTTGTCCCCGGTGGAGCTCGTCAAGATCAGGCTGCAAGTGGAGGCCGCGGGGCGGAAGCACCGCGGTCCGGTGGACATGGCCCGGGACATCCTCCGGAGGGAGGGCGTCCGCGGCATCTACCGGGGGCTCGCGGTGACCGCGCTCCGGGACGCGCCGTCGCACGGCGTCTACTTCTGGACGTACGAGTACGCGCGGGAGCGGCTGCACCCGGGCTGCCGGCGCACGGGGCAGGAGAGCCTCTCGACGATGCTGGTCTCCGGCGGCCTCGCCGGCGTCGCCAGCTGGGTGTGCTGCTACCCGCTAGACGTGGTGAAGTCGCGGCTGCAGGCGCAGGCGCAGACGCAGACGCGCCAGAGGTACCGCGGCGTCGTCGACTGCTTCCGGAAGAGCGTCCGGGAGGAAGGGTTCCCCGTGCTGTGGCGCGGCCTCGGCACGGCCGTCGCGCGGGCGTTCGTCGTCAACGGCGCCATCTTCTCGGCCTACGAGCTGGCCCTGCGGTTCTTGGACCGCAACAACGGGCAGACGATGCAGGTCATGGAGGAGAACTGAACTGTCGAGATCATCGACGCAACCCCATCCATTTCCAAGATTGGAGTTGTTGTGTCCTTGTGTTGTACATAGGCTAGCATTCATTGGAAGTGGCTACGGGGGTCATACCATTGCAACAGCAAGGTGTGATTTTCAGAGAGTATGGTTCGTAGCTGCAGGGTTCACACAAACTAGCACTACAGGTGTGCTTCTTGATGACGACGATCAATTGTCCTAATGCTCGGGGAAATTGCTGCATATATACAGCAAAACAATTCAAGACCACGAGTCAGTGACCAGTTGCCGGATCAATGAACTTTGATCAGAGTTCCTGTCTGACATGCTGTTATGTTGACCTTGTTCGGAGCAGGCGTACCGAAAAGAAGCACTTCCACGTGTTCTACTTACATTATGTGAATCACTGTACAGTGAAATGCAGAATTTTCCTTTTTCTCAGAAAAGACGAAGGAAATGCAGATTGATTTTTCTGGGTACCTCTCACTGACAAGGAAAACGTGTTGTTTTCACCGGCTGTTTCGAAAGAGCGACAGGACACAGGAGGAGGGCAGAACGGACTAGCTTTTCCACAGAGCTCCTGTGGACGATACGAGGCGGCCATTTGGGTGCAATCTTGCGCCACTACTTGTGGCAAATTCCGTTCGTTTACTACAGCCAAACATGCGTATATTCTGAGGTTTCAGAAAGGATCGCGCTCTGATTTTGGGGCCCCGGTCTCCCGGATCCGTGGAGAGAGGAGAACCCCAGGTATATTTTATGGACGATACATACAGTTGTGTCAACATGTCTGCTTCGTCGCAGAACATTACGTCTTTGTCACGAACTCCATGTGTTGGGCATGTTCGGAAACGATCCTGCTCCTCAAACTCCACCGATCTGGCATCCTGCTTCCATCTCGCGCTTTCTGCTGCTTGCTGGCCGGAGCGACGAACGTTTCGGTGCCGCTCCGTCAAGCGAGTGGGCTGGAAGCTCAAACCCGTTGTGCCTGCCTGGTATTTTTTTTTTGTCAAATCTGGCCTTTTAGCCAAATTAATATCACACATCTGGCCTCTCCGTGAAACTATTTGTAAATCTGGTCTCTGAGATCGGCGCCAACAAGGATGGAGCCGAACTTTGGCGCCAAGTCATTTCTGCACTCAGATATTCCGACAGGTCGGCGTAAACCGAAATTGGCGCCGAAGGTAGGTCGGCGCCATTGAGGATGGAGCCGACATGCACAAGGTCGGCGCCATTGAGCATGGAGCCGACCTCAAGGGCCAGATTTGGGCAATAGTTTCACAAATGGGTCACATGTGTTATTAGTTTGGCAAAAGAGCCAGATTTGGCAAAAAATACGCCAGCATGCTCCGTCCACTGAATTCGGCCTCCTAGAGCCCAGGCAAAACCACTTCATAAGGAATTGTTCGTAGCAATTTCAGTACCACTCCCTCCGTACCATAATATACCACGTTTTAGCTATTAACATACAAATAAGGATGTATATAGACGTATTCAGAGTAGGGGTTCACTCGTTCTGCTCTGTATGTAGTCTATATAGGAATATCTAAAACAATTTATGTTATGATACGGAGTAGTAGTTTTTGCATGTGGAAGCAACCGAGTAGCATTATAAATAAAGCATCATGGTTGAAAGATTGAGATGTCCCCCATCTAGGGTGAGGGGAGTAATAGACGATTTTAAAACTATTACAATTATCTTTTAAATAAATAGGAATAAACAAATGCTTAATTTCTCAAACACGAAACCTAAATATGCTAGGGTTAACTATATGCCGCCAAAAATTTATACTAAATAAGGTAAACAACTATGTGATAGCAAGATGAATAATTTCGAATTCGATGGCTATCAGAAAGTAAATTCATAAGTAGAGGAGCATGCGCATAGAAATAACCGAGACACGTGGAGACGACGATGTATCCCGGAATTCACATCCTTGCGGGTGTTAATATCCATTGGAGCGGTGCAGTTCAACAAGAGGCCCACCGACACCACAATGTCTCACCGTATTCTCCTCGAGCCTTCCGACCAATGGGAATTTCCTGGATCCACTATGAAGTCTTTTTGGGGGCGTTGACCAAACCCATACAATTATCCGGGGCGATCTCCACAACTTAACTAGAGACTTCTGAAACTTGTCCGAAACTTCACACCAAGAAGAGCTTCGCAACAATACCAACCATCTAAGTTACACAATGCATCCAAGAGGAAAAAACTCTCCGAAGCACAATGCACCCAAGATTAATGAGCTTCTCAAAATTCACTTGCACACATATCGCCGTGGAGAACTCAAAACGATGTACCAAATGCAATTGCAAGACCATACCAAGTGGTCAAGTCCTACTCTCCCAAATCCTATCAAAGCAACTAATGTTTTGGATGAAAGATGAGAGGAAGGACAAAGCAGGAGAGGTGTATTGGTAGAATAGTAGAACTAGATCTGCTCACTCTTTCCTCTTCAAATAGAAGTAAGAATCATGAAGGAATAAAGAGAAAGCAAGTCTAAAAGGGCAAAACTCCAAAGTCAGCCCAAGATCACATGCTCCTGTTTTTTTTGGAAAATTAAAAAATGGTAAAACATATTTAATAATTCTGAATTTTTTGGAGTCATATGTATATAAGTTTTCACATTCGTGCAAAGTTTCAGAATCAAATGACATTTTATGTGCTATGTAATGACATTTGATTCTGAAACTTTGCACGAATGTGAAAAACTTATATACATATGACTCCAAAAATTTTCAGAATTTTTTATAATGTTTTACTATTTTTTATTTTATGAAAAAAAACAGGAGCATGTGAGCTCGGGTGTAGAAACGCCGCACTCGTCTATAAGGTGAACAGTGGAGGAGAGAGAACTTTCCAAATGGTTGGAAAATCATTTGGAAAGAAGACCCCTTAAATATGTTTCCCCAAAACTAGCCGTTATGTGAAGTTTTCAAGGGAGCGGTACTACTGCTGTTGTCAAAGCAGCGGTACTACTATAGTGGTACCAGAGAGCACCGGGTGCAGTACTAACATAAATCTCACATGGTACTACCACTAAAGATAAATCCGATTTAATATCGGCCTAGTACCACGGAAAGTCCATTTGGAGCCCGGGCTCTTACGAGTGCGGCGTTTTGGAGCCCGGTTTTCCAAAAAAAATTGAATCCACAAAATTTTGTTTCAAAAAATTCTGAAAAAAAATATGGCCGTAGATAATACTATGATCTACCACTGTAAAAAATTCCAACCACAAACTCGAAATATTTTGATCTGTGCAAAAAAAAAGAAATCTGGCAAGATTTCAAAATTTTCAGATTGCAAATATCAGGAGCAGAAAACTTTTGAACAGTACCGGGTCCGGTACTATCCGTGGTAGTACCGCTCCTGGAAGGAGCCGATACCAGTATCGTAGTACCATGGGTAGGTAGGTTTTTACAATACAACTCCCAAGAGGAGTCTTACTACCGCAACCTTGCCTAGTACTACCGCTCTTCAGAGAAAACTGCAGAACGAAAAACTCAATAAGTTTTGCAAAAGAACTCCGAATGGGATGAAATAAATTTTGTTGAAAAGATAACAAATAACATTACCCAAAAAAAGACACCGTGTAAAAGAACCAGAAACAAAATTTGCGAATTACCTTGCTTGGTCCTTGACTAAGATGTCGTGTTATCTGGCATGCCCACATACTGTGTGTGGTGGGTTAGATCATTGCAATTGTTGATCTTCAACCAGAAATTCCTAGTAAGAACGATTCATCAGCTCGCATTGACCATGTTCCCGCCCTTTCTACAACCACACCGCCCGTCGCTCCTACCGATTGAATGGTCCGGTGAAGTGTTTGGATTGTGGCGACTGGCGTGGTACGCTGCCCTCGACATCACGAGAAGGCCATTGAGATCCCCATTTTGTTTTTCCTTTATTTTCTCCTTTTTTGATTTCCCATTTTATTTTTATTTACGGTCTTTTCCTTTTCTTTCTCTTTTTTTTTTAATTTTTTATTTCACTATACTTTCACATATAATTTTATATTATTTTTATTTTATATAGTAATTTTTAAAATGCATGAACACACATATCTTCACCTGCACGAACCACTTTGTTTACCTATACGAACATTTATTTTAATATGCATGCCTATTTATTTATTATACAAGAACATATATGGTGATTCTAGTTGATTTTTTCTATTATACATGAACATCCTTTCGAAACAAATGAAAATTATTTTGAAATATGAGAACATTTTTTGATACGTGTGAACATTTCTATTCGGTACCAATTTTTTCCTCTTTGTAGCACTAAACTATTTTCAAAGAATGTATAAATATTAATATTGAGATCCAGAAATAACTATTTTCATTTAATGGGCCGTGTAAGATGCGGCCTTTGTTGAAGCTTATCAGACGTGAGAGCCCTCATTGACGCGCTGTGTGGAAAAGGGCACCATCTATTCAGCTTGGAGGCCTTTTCAACTGATAGATAACCTATCTTTTCCTACATGGGCCGGTAGTTAGTTTCCCTAGCAATGCCCAGAGAAAATTTCGGTTTGTCCTCCCTCCCTTTCGTCAGAACTTTTTTTTTAGATAAAATCTTTTGTCAGAACTTTCTAGTTAAGACACTCCCAATCTGCAACGCCTCCTAGCAATCCTAGGCATTGGTACTTTGATAGTGCCTGCTACCTACCGAGTCCCAAGTGACTGTAAGTACAAAAGGTACGCTAATCCGGTATCACGCAATCGGATAGCAGATGATAGGTTGCCAATCTCTGAATGCAAAGGGTTGATAGCCGTTTGACACATCCTCTCCGATGTATCCATGTACCATGTTCTCGCGGTCTCTCTGAACAATCAATCATTCAGACATCTCAGTGTTTCTGAAACGTACACCCCGGCCGGCCACCACCACCACCACCACCACTAGCACCGGTGATCCCCCGACGATGTGATGCATCTGGCGACACTTTGCTGATGAAATGATGATGGGGCTGAAATGATTTTTGAAGCACTCACACGGTCACACACAGGGATGTCGCCGGAACCGGCCAGCCGCCGGAACGCGACAACTGACATGGCACGCAGGAGGGCCCCCCTTGCGCTCCTAAAAATGGCATTGCCACCATGTCACGGTCGGCAAAGGGTTCATGCTCTTCCATTGTTTCAGGTGTTGGCCAGCCCTACATCGTCCTCCTTTTTTCATCATTCCAGGTGCTGCGATCGCATCAACATCAACCAACCAACCGCCCGACCATCCCGGCCCCCGGCCGAGACGGACGCACTCACGCCGCCCTGGCCGGCCGGTGATCTGGACATGCGACACGCCATGCCCAGTCGGTGGGATTTCCATGTACGACGCTGCTGCACCATGCGTTTTAGCGGCCGGCATAAGCATGAGAACCCGGGGGCCAATAGGATCGATGGTGATCGTGTTGCTGCTGGAGCGCTGGCTGCTGGCCACTACTACCGTACTACTGCTGCCGCCCTGGATCTCCATGTAGGGTTGCTCCTCCGTGCGTTGGGAATCTTACCGGAATCTAACTGCAAGTGCTACTCTGCTCTCCTTGGTGCTTCATCAGAAGTTCAGAACCAACTAGGTCGTAGCTGATCTACCACTCCAGCATTACGGCAACCAAGGGCAATGGTGCGTACGCTGGATACCTAGCACCGGCCGGTCAAACACACGCACATCACCAGGACAGAGTCTTTTCTGAATCAAGGCGTGGGTAAATCATATCGCCGGTGCTTCCTCCAGCAAGTTACTGGAATGATTAGTGTGTGAAGACGCGCAACTTTTTTTTTAATCTGAGATTGTGCACAGCTTCTTTAACCGCGCGCTAATTGGATTGAATACAAGTAAAGCTGCGACGTAACCTGCGGCTAGACATGCACGCGCACCTTGTGCTTTTTGCCCCTGCGTGGCATCAGGATGTGGGCATGAGCATGGTCATGGAAGCAAGCTAGCTACCTCGGCCTGCACTGCACCACTGATGTGGAAATCGTTTTCCAGGCCAGGACCAGCCAACTCATCATTATCTGATGTGCCAGAAGCAGAGGAAAAGGTGGAAGAAATGACAAAGCTCCATCTGCTGTGACATGAAACGAAGGTCCATTCATGGATGCTCAACGCCGTCGGATCGCGTGAGGTGGACGTACGCCGGAGAGAGAGCACAAGTGTCGTCCGCGCGCGCCACCGGCGGTGGCAGTGTCAGGCCGGCGCGCGCATGCATTAATTCCCCATTTTCCCTCCGCCTCGGTTGCATCGATCAGCATCGGCGTCGCCGCTGAATCTCAAATGCCGTTCCTGCCTTTCCCTCTTCTCCAGGCCGCGCGCGCGCGCTAGCTGTACATGCATGTCACCGTGCTCGATCAGGACCGCGCACTACTCTCACGATCGATCGGCAACTTGCCCCCATGCACGATTGATCGATCGATCGACCGATCAATCATTCGATCGAGCTCCGGCCGATTCGCACATAAATGGACATAGATAGATTCCGTGCCAGGTGGATCGATGCATGGAAAAGCTCCTACTAGCTCGACCAGCTCCAGCCTCCACCGAGATAGCGATGGTGGGGGTCAACTTTTAACTCACGCTTGCTCGAATCCATTCTCATCCGTTCATGCAAATGCAGCTCGTTGTCACTTCGGAATCCAGTGTTCATGTTAGCCCATCCGTTCTGCTAGTGCCGATCTAAATCCTCGATGGATGTATTCCTGAAAGGTACTAGCTAGCTTGTTGCAAGCATGCATGCAACTGGCGAGTATTATCGGTACATAACAGTATGTGCACAGGAGCTACACAGTACCTTCCGGGATATTCCACTCATGATTGGATTCGCTTCATACATTACCCAGTGTTATAGGACGCTGTTTGGGGAGCCGGACGTAGGGAGTTTTTCCCTGGACAAGTCCCGAACAACGGATATTCTCTAAGTGTGTGATGAGAAGAACGCTTTTTTAACTTCGCCTTTCACTGAGGAGGAGGTTAAGAAGGCGGTTTTTTCAATGGAACATAATAAGGCACCAGGTCCGGATGGCTTTCCAGCTGAATTTTATCAACACTTCTGGGTAACCATCAAAGCGGACCTGTTGGAACTTTTCGGTTGCTTGCATGCGGGCAACTTGGAACTGTTCCGCCTTAACTTCGAGGAGATTATTTTGTTACCTAAAATTAATGAGGCAGAGAGGATTCAACAATATCGACCAATCTGTCTTCTTAATGTTAGTTTCAAAATATTTACAAAAACGGTGACGTTGAGACTTAATTCGGTGGCGGATCATGTGGTAAGGCCAACCCAAACAACCTTCATGCAAGGAAGGAATATTTTGGATGGGGTGGCAATATTACATGAGACGGTTTATGAGTTGCATCGGAAAAAGCTCAATGGGGTCATCCTGAAAATCGACTTCGAGAAGCATACGACAAGGTCAAATGGCCTTTCATCCAGCAAACGCTAAGGATGAAAGGGTTCTCGGAGGAGTGGTGTGTTTGGGTACGTCAATTTGTTTCTGGAGGTAGTGTGGCAGTCAAAGTCAATAATGAGACTGACCGTTATTTTCAGACAAAGAAAGGCTTACGACAAGGTGATCCATTATCGCCTATACTATTTAATATAGTGGTTGATATGTTGGCGATCATGATTGAGCGTGCCAAAACCGATGGCCTTTTTGAAAGGGTGATTCCACATCTAGTCGATGGTGGTTTATCTATCCTTCAATATGCAGATGATACTATTCTTTTTATGGATCATGATCTGGAGAAAGCTACGAATCTGAAATTAATTCTTTCAGCATTCGAGCAATTATCGGGTCTTAAGATAAATTTTCATAAAAGTGAGTTGTTTTGTTTCGGCGATGCCCAGGAAGCGGCTGTGCAATATGCCGAATTATTTGGTTGTGCACAGGGGCAATTTCCTATCAGGTATTTGGGTATTCCAATACATTATAGGAGATTGACCAAAGCTGAATGGAAGCATGTCGAAGAACGTCTGCAGGCTAGGTTGAGTAGTTGGAGAGGAAAACTACTATCCCAAGGTGGAAGATTGGTTCTCATAAATTCAGTATTAAGTAATATGGTACTGTATATGATTTTCTTCTTTCAACTACCAAAAGGAGTCTCGAAGAAACTGGATTATTTCCGTTCTAGATTCTTTTGGCAAGGGGATAGTGAGAAGAAGAAGCATAGATTGGCTAAATGGGAGGTTGTTTGCCGTCCAAAAGACCAAGGAGGGTTGGGAATTAATGACCTCCAAGTGAAGAATACTGCTCTTCTTGGTAAGTGGCTTTTTAAGCTGCTAACTGAGGATGGCGTATGGCAAACACTTCTCAGAAGAAAGTATGTTGGCTCAAAAGCTTTGTCTCAGGTATATTGGAAACTTGGAGACCCTCACTTTTGGGCTGGCCTCATGGCGACGAAGAAATCATTCTTTCGTTATGGGACTTTTGATATTAAGGATGGAACGGAAATTCGTTTCTGGGAGGATAAATGGTTAGGCAATACCACTCTCCGAGAACAATATCCAACTCTATACGATATTGTCCGGCATAAGAGCGATACACTAGCTTCGGTTATGCAAACTTTGCCTCCTAATATGTCGTTCAGACGCACTCTCTATGGACCACGTCTTGTGTTGTGGAATGCCTTGTTGGGGCGACTGGCTTCAGTTCAGTTATCACAAGGGTCTTATGAGTTTCGCTGGAATCTAACTGGGAATGGTATGTTCTCCGTGGATTCAATGTATAGAGCATTGTTACATTCTGATATGCCAGTCGACAACAACAAGAAAATTTGGTGTATGAAGATTCCACTGAAATTAAAGATTTTTGCGTGGTATCTTCGTAAAGGGGTTATCCTCACCAAAGACAACCTGGTCAAGCGCAACTGGAACGGAAGTACTAAGTGTGTGTTCTATACACATGATGAAACAATCAAACACTTATTCTTCCAATGCAAAGTTGCACGTTCTATATGGTCAGCCATTCAGATAGCTTCTAACTTATATCCGTCTCGTTCAGTTGCAAACATTTTTGGCAATTGGCTGCATGGGGTGGATCGTAAGGAAAGAACGATTATTAGAGTGGGAGCGTTAGCCGTTATATGGTCGCTTGGGCTATGTAGAAATGACAAGGTTTTTAATGATAAAAATACATTTCTCTTGCAGGTAC
Source organism: Puccinellia tenuiflora (assembly GCA_012064385.1). Taxonomy (NCBI): domain Eukaryota; kingdom Viridiplantae; phylum Streptophyta; class Magnoliopsida; order Poales; family Poaceae; genus Puccinellia; species Puccinellia tenuiflora. The sequence continues at coordinate 93,099 of QRDG01000053.1, forward strand.
TTTACCGGTGCACAGGTTTGCTCCGTTCGTGGTCCACATTACAACGTGTGGAAAATCGAGACCTTTTTATGGTGGCGTCTGCACGACTGGAGCTCACGGCGATGGATATTTTTATCCGACATGGGTGGCCTAGAGATCTTCGCTTAGGTCCTCCGTAGTCATAGGCGTTTTGATTCTTGTTTTTGCGCCTGTGTGGTTCATATGTATTTTGTTTTTTTGGCTCTTTGGCTGTGTGCATCTTGTTATGCAGAGGCCGGGTATAGGCATACATTGTATCGTTGATACATTGAAATGAAATTCCCTTTATCAAAAAAAAATGATTGGATTCGCTGGTCAAATTGATCGCGTTAAGGTCCTCTCAGAATTATAAGAACATCCCTAGCAGATCTTGTAAAAGGGATCAAAATTGTAAAATAACTGTCTTTTGCGGTTTCAGAGAAAACGTGCACCGAATAGATCCCGTAAAATGGCCGGTGCGGAAAAAATTATCCACCTTCCCCTAGAAAAACCCCTTGTACGTTGTACCCAAGATATCCAGTTTTCGAGCAGATTTTTAGTGTGAACTGAAAAGCCACGCGACGGTTGGGGGGCGTGCGGGAGGGGGGGGGGGGGGGGTTGGGATTTAAGCTTAACCATCACCGGAATCCGGCGAACTTTCACCACAACGTTAAGATTCCGGCCGAGAGCACCCACGTACACGGCTATTGAGAGTCGAGAGACGCCGGTGCTCGAACCAAATGGTCACCGGAGCGTCACCTGTAACCATCCCCGTGGCGGCACTAGGAAAGAAATGACGACATGCCACTACAGAGCGAGAGAGATGATGTAAGGTGGTCCGTTCAAATCAGGAGCTCACCATGGAGACGCGTGCGTGGTCAGCGTCGGCGGAGAAAGCGGTGAATCACATGGCGGAGCTCCCGCCGACCGTGGAGAAGACGAGTTCGATATGCTCTATTTCGAGCATTCCGACTCGCGCTCTTCAGTAGGGAGGAAGAAAGAGTTGTGGCGATTCTAATGGTGTCCGCGGTTTGGCTCGAGGTGGTCGAGAGGACCTGGTTTGTTTACAATATCACACGTGCATCAACATTTCTGATTGACACAGTTATAGCATGGCATGAAACAGATTATGTACATATGAGGTATACCAACAATATATTATTATTTGCCTGTAGTACATATCTCCAACAGTCTGCCACTTGCACTAGAGTTGAAATAACCTAGTTTGCATATGATCTAACACCATTAGCCTCCTCGTGCTTCGACTATGCACTGCTCGTGAAAAAGGTTTTGTCAACAGATCTACCACATTGAGATCTGTATGTACTTTGCAAAACATTTATGTCACCTAGTTTTACATCATCCCGTATCTTATGATAACGATGAAATATATGTTTGGCGATGGAGTGAGACTCGAATCCTTTGCGTAGCATGGGCCTTGATAGTCAAAGAGATCTATCAAGGGAAACCATGCATACTCGGGAAAACCCGCTCAGTCTAATCACATTTGCTACTTCTGAAGCAGCCATATATTTTCATACCCATGCAGATTGTGCGACAGTGCATTCATATGCGACTTCACAAGCTAACCGCGTCTTACTTCAAACAACAAACTTATCCGGTATGAGATTTCCGGTCATATGGGTCAGTGTCATAACTTGCATCATCCTAACTCTTTACGGCAAGTTGTCCTTCACTCTCACCACAGACCAGAAAACATATCCTCGGTTCTCTCTAGACACCGAAGGATATAGTCAACGTTTGTTTAGTGATCCACCCAAGGATCACTCTAGAACCGTTCTTCAACCAAGAACTTGGGTCACACTAAGTCCAGCTTTCAGCATGATAAACATGATTGAATTATGGTTGAGGCATAGAGGATGTCGGACATCCTTTTCTTTCATTAGTTATTGCTGAAATACTGAGATGAACTCAATATTTTACCTAGTCATACGAGCAAGAATTCCTTCTTTGCTTGTTCTATTCTGAACATCTTCAGAATCTAGTCTAGGAAAATATTCCGGCTTAATGTTATTAAGCTCCTTGATCTATTTCGTATAGATTAATGCCTAATACATTCAACTTCATTTTACTCACTTAAATAACCATTTATACTGTACTAGAAGATATGTGTTCCAATATAGTATGTTAACTACATATAAAACTATCAATGAAATCTAGCTCCCACTCAAATATGTTATCCACATATAAGACTAGGGAATTCATTTAGCTCCTACTCAAATATGCCATCTGCATATAAGATTAGAAAAGCTACTTAGGTCCCACTTACTTTCTTGTAAATGCAGGTCTCTTCAATATTTTGGAAGACTCCAAAATCCTTTGATCACATTATCAAAGTGAAGATTTCAGCTCCGATATGCTTGCTTCAGCCCATGAATGGACAGTTGAAGGTTTCATACGTGTTCATCATCCTTAGGATCAACAAAACCTACTTGTTGTATCAATTACAACTCTTACTTGATACTGCCATCAAGGAACATGGTTTCTTTGTCCATCTATCAATTTCTCATTTGAAATTGTAGTAATTGCTAAAACAATCCTAAATAGACTTAAGCATCGCCACTTGAGACAGAATCTCGTTGTGGTCAACTCTTTGAATTTTTCGAAAATATTTTGCGACAAATCAAACTTTATAAACGGTTGCTATTCTGTCAGCGTCTATTTTCTCATAAGATTCCATTTGCTCTCAACGGCATGGAGGCCATTAAGAAGATCTACCCAAGTCACCACTTGGTAATCGTACATGGATTCTATCTCGGATTATATATGGCTCATAGCCATTTATCGAACTTAGGTCCACCATCGCTTCGTTGTAGTTTGTAGGTTTGTCTTGTTTCATTAACATGACGGTCGTAACAAGATTGCCGTACCACATAGTGCATAACGCATTATTGTATGCCTACGATCTTAGTATGAGCTTTGATGAGAGCATCATGATCATTATCAGTAGCTTATTTCTAGTAGTGGAGGACGATTCTGGAAACAATTTATGTTGTGTCATTCGATGTCCGGAGGGGAAGTTCATTAACTCCGTCTTGCTCTACTGTCTCCCTCACTTATACCCTTGGCAAGATACAACTTCTTGAGTAAGGTACGTTCCAGCAACAAATTGCCTTTGTCGCGAAAGATGTATCCAATTGATTTCTTAGATACTCTACATGAATTTATCCGCTTTAGGTTCGAACTCATCGAAACACTAAACTACAGAAACGACAATCTAGGCTAAAAGCCATGCCATAACTCATATACACTACTAAAAATCCGGAGATCAGCGACGATTCAATTCCGTTGAGGACGAGCTCCAAAACGTCGCTCGGCTTCTTCCACGACGGTTTACGCGAAGAAAAAAAAGTTAGGGATCGACTGTCACGGACGATTCTGCGACGGATTTGTTGCCACCAAAACGTCGTGGGATATGCGTGACGTTTAGTCAATCGTCGCGGGCAACTAGACGGCCCGGTATAAGGCCCAATAAGGTGCGACGTTTGTTTTCCACCGCGACCTTTGACACGTGGCAGCGGTGTTTCCGTCAGTTGCTAACACCGTCAGCTGACGTTATCGTTTTGTACGACGTTTTTTGTACGTCGCGAGTCATTGCCGTTCTTCGTGCTGCGGTACTTTGGTGCATACATGACTAGGGAAAGATGCATTTGAAAACAGAACGTTTGATCTTCGTGCTGCGGTACTTTGGTGCATACATGACTACCCAGCTTGTAGCACTATGTCTGGGCGTACCACTCAAGGCTATGCTGCATGCCTGCATTGTGACAAAGATCCTCTGTCCTATCCCATAAAGCACAAATTGTGCTACATTGGGCACCATCGTTTCCTACCCCTGGACCACCTCTGGCGGACCAAGTCAGACCTTCGCAACATTCATGAAGAAAAGCAACATCAAATAGAATCGTTTACTCCAGCTGAGTTAGAAGCTGAGTTGGAGAAGGTTAGACATATAAAACCAGGAATTGAAGGTGTTTCTCATAGCAAAAATAGGAAGCGAACAGATCCTACACCGATCTGGCAGCGTAGGTATGGTTTCTGGGACTTACCTTACTGTCCAAAGTTGAAACTTCGGCATAATCTGGACACGATGCACATCGAAAAGAACATCTTAGACAACATCCTTGGCACACTCCTTGAACTCAACGGGAGGAATAAGGACACCTTCAAAAGCAGGTTTGATTTGGAAAAAATAGGTATTAGAAAAAGTTTGCACATGAAGCTGGACAAGGAAACCAAAAAATATACGTGTGCACGTGCACGGTATTATTTGACAAAAGATGGCAAGAAACAGTTATGCCAATATCTATCTGACTGTACATATCCAGATGGTTTTTGTGCCAGCATATCCAAATGTGTGAACTTACAAACACAGAAAATCTCGGGACTTAAAACGCATGACTGCCACATCCTGTTGCAGAGGACATTACCTGCTGGCCTGTGAGGACTTGTGGGCTCTGATATCTATGAGGTGATTGCTGACCTAGGGAAAATTTTCAAGTCCTTGTGCAGTAAAACTTTGGAACGTGATGTTCTGCTCCGGCTAAAAGATGAAATCCCAGTAATTCTGTGCAGGCTTGAAAACATCTTCCCATCGGCGTTCTTTGATGTTATGATGCACCTGACTGTGCATTTACCTGAGGAGGAGATGCTCCGAGGCCCTGTGAACTATGTGTGGATTATCCAATTGAAAGGCTGTTGTGTACTTTGAAGAGATATGTGAGGAACATGGCACATCCAGAAGGTTCAGTTGCAGAGGCCTACATTGCCTCCGAGTGCTTGACATTTTGCTCTAGATACCTTCATGATATTGAGACAAGGCACAACCGGCCACGGAGATATGAAGTTGAAGAACATGCGATCTTGTGCTGTGTTTGGCCATGGTGTGCATTTATTTGGAGCATTCACTATGACCCATCATGATGGCAATGAGGCCCTGAGAATAGACCTTCGCAGCATGGCTTGGTATGTCCTAAACAATTGCGACGAGGCTAGGCCATATATCGAGTATGTTCTCACTTCCCTACTTCTGAATTTTATGTTACCATACCCACTGTAGCCGTGTGACAGAATTGCACTCTCTGGTTTGCAGTGACTTCAGATCACTGCTGGAGAGAGATGGGGGTGCCCGACAATGTTGATGTTAGGATTCAGTATGAATTTCCAAGATGGTTCAAGGAGCATTTAAGTTTGCTTTTGCATTTCTCTCTATCCTCATATATATATAGCATTTCATTGCATGATTTTGACCATATTATTTTTCTTTTTTCCTGTGGTACACAGATGATGCACAAGGCACTGGAGGAACCAGAAGATTTGGATCAAGAGCTCTTTGCATTGGCATGTGGCCCACATAGCAAAGTTCATACTTTTTCAGTCTGTGCTGTGAAATGTGTTCGGTTTGTCACCGCTGACCGTGAAAAGGGCAAGAAAACGCAAAACAATGGAGTCATGACTGACGGAGATCACGAGGGGGTGGAGAGAGCGTTTTATGGTGTCCTGAAGGAAATCAAACAACTGACTTATAACTCTGAGGAGAAACATAAACAGACAGTTGTTCTGTTCGGCTGTGACTGGTATTGTCTTGAAGGAGCCCGTAGGACTAAACTGGAAACGCATGATAAACACTCCAGGAGCATCAACATTTCCAGTTTATGGTACAAGGATGATAAGTATATATCTTGTCAACCCAGGCAAGAAAAGTGTTTTATGCCCCAGACACAAAACTAGGACCAGATTGGCGGATAGTTCAAAGATTTGAGCATAGGCGGACCTTTAACGTGTCCGAACATGATAAGAATGAGCAGGACCTTGATAAGGAGGACGGGCCTAGTGGTATAGCACATCAAGATGTCACAGTCTCTGACAATGATGATGAACCTGCTGACCTAGTACCTCATGCTCCGTCTCCGCCTACTCTGGACCTCCCTAACAGCACTCCCCGCATGGTCTCTGTAGAAGAGCTTTGGGCTTTAATCGGGAATCGAAAAAAAAAATGTGCCTCTGGATAGTTTGAGAAAATTAATAGTTTCCAGATTACAGGAGGACGAAGATGAAGTAGAAGAAAATGACAATGAAGCAGACGACACATTAGGGGAGTATGACAGTGACAAGGATGAAGCACCAGCAGATGATAGCGATGTAGACTAGTGTTGCATGCTTTGTCTTGAGCTGATGTCCATGCGCTTTGTGCATGTTGGTGTTGAATTGATGTTTGTGTTGAACTGATGTATGTGTTGAACTGATGTTTGTGTTGAACTGACGATGTCCATGCGCTTTGTGCATGTTGGTGTTGAACTGATGTATGTGTTGAACTGACGATGTCCATGCGCTGTGTGCATGGTAGTGTTGAACTTTGCTTGTTTGTGTTGAAAACCGATGTCCATGTGCTATGTGCATGCTGGTGTTGAACTTATTAGGTATGACCCGCCTGTCAAAGCGATGCCTCCAACTTTGGGGGCTGGCTTCACGGTGCCGGACACTGTCTGGCCCGCCGGGCATACACACGAAGCGACGCGTCGATACGCAGGCACCAACAGTGATTCAGCGATGCAGGCGCCGCATCGTTTCAGTGGCAAGTCATCGCATCGTTGCACGGGCTGTCAGGCGGCGCATCGTTTCAGTGGCTAGGTGGGCGTCGCAGTGAAGCGTCGCCTCGTAGCAGCGCCGCAGAGCCTACGCGGCGGCATGCATGCCGTAAGTCCTGGCTTTAATGAGGAAGCCAGGCCCGCACCTTCGCTACCGGCTTTAAAATGCCACCACCGGCCCTCTCGTCTCACACACTTCACCACCGGCCCTCTCCCCTTCCACTCGCACAGACACGATGCACCGCCGCGGACCCGGTGTCCGGCGAACGGAGGAGGACCTCGAGCAACGCCGCCGCCTTGATGCGGCTTCCTTGCTGTGCTGCCAACGCCGCAACGAGATACGCCGCGTCCAGGGGCTCCGGATTGTGGTGGCCCGGGCTGCAGCGCCGCAACCTCCACCAGATCCACCTCCACCAGCGACCGACCACGAGCTTCTCCACCACCGGCACTGACCACGAGCCGCCCGATCATGTGTCCGACGAGGAGGAACCTCTTCCGCCACCAGTCTGCGCCGGTCATTGATATCGATTCCCTGCCAGAACAAGAGCTTTCAGGATTCAGGTCAAGGAAAGCTTTCTCCACTGGCTACATCGGTCATTGATATCGACGTAGCCTGAAACACGGCCCCTTGATTTCCAAAAATTGCCTCCTTGACAAGAGATATATGCATCTTTGAGAAGCAGCTCTAGCAGTGCATGGCGTGGACGACCGGTGAGCTTGTCGCCGGCCTCCTCCGCCATAGACATATGTTAGGAGTAGCTCAAGCAATGCATTGGGAAAGCCTCGGAGTCTGGAGCTACTCCATGGAAAGTAAGGGTGTAGCTTTTTACTCTCCGTTTCTAGATATAAGATGTTTTAGCTATTTGCATACAGACTACGATACGGATGTATCTAGACGCAATTACTGTTAAGATTCACTAATTTTGCTCCCCATGTAGTCTGCATGGAAATAGCTATGTCGTAGTCTGTATGCAAATAGCTAAAACATCTTATATTATGATATAAAAAATATATGCATTTGTGTGCATGCTCTTTTTGAACTGATTTTCTGGTGTTTCTTTTTTGTGTGTGCGATTTTCTTCTATTTGTTTCATATATGTCAACGGCTAGACGGTGTGGATGAACAATTTGCGTGGATTAAGAAAGAATAAATTCCTTATTTTGTGTGTACGTGTTGCATGCATTGGTCTACCGAAATTATGTAGGGTGAGAAAAAAATTGTGGCCACTTACAAGAGCCAAGGAGGCTCGCATGCATTGGTCTATCAAAATTAATTAACACAGGAAAAATATGATTTTGAAATATATGAAAAATATCTCCCCTACAATTAATCCCGAACGGACAGAGTACTAGTTTACACATGGCGTTGGCAGTGCTAGTGGGCGAGGTCGCGTGTTTCATTTCTACCACAAATGGAACATAACAGTGCACACGGCATTAAGGTGGGGCCCGGCACCAACGGCGCGGTCGTTCCCAGTCAAACGAATATAACCGCACACAAAGTGTCGTACGACGAAAATTTGCGACGTTCTACGTGACCAAGAAAGTTTCGTCGAAGGAAACTGGGCTCAAAGTGGGCCTTATATGGGCTGGGGACGAAAATCCGCGATGTAAAATGTGCAAAACGTCACACGGAACCGGCCCTTGAGTGAAAAAACCAAAACGTCGAGAGCGAAATTGACTTTCCAATCATCCACGACGGAATGACGCGACGATATTGGAACGTCGCCTCAGAAACGTCGATGATCTCCAGATTTTTAGTAGTGATAGTGTCGCTCCACTGATTTAGATGGTCCCTATTATCTAAAGTGAATGTTTTGATTCTAACATATAATTCAAATGATAACAATAATTCGATAAGAGATTTATTGACCACACACTATCCAATAGAGTATGATTACGACGTGCAAACACACCATAGCACTGTGGCGTTCCATGCGGCATAATTTGTGGAACTCTTCTCACAATTCTTTTAATGGTATGCCAAAATCATAACTCAAATCCTTGTCTCCTCGATCAGTATCGCAGGAAATTGATTTTCATGTTAAGTTTAATTTTCTATTTCACTCCGAATTTGTTTGAACTCATCATAATTTTCAGACCAGCGTTTCATTAAGTGGATATACACATATCTACTCAAGTCATTGGTGAAGTTTACAAAATAATGATTTCCACTACTCGTTGAAGTACTCATTGATCCGCACACATAAATATGTATGATTCTCAACAAGTTAGATGCCCGCTTCCTGAAACTGAAAACAGAGTCTTAGTTATCTTGTCCATGAAGCATGGTTTGCATGTGTCAAAAGATCAAAATCTAAGGACTCGGAGATCCATCAGAATGGAGCTTCTACATGCATATACCGTTGACATGACTTTAAATGGTAGTGCCACACGAATGTGGTGTCATTACTAAGTTTGTATCCTTTGGCATTAATGTTATAAATGTAGGAGCTACTACCATCCAGATTCAAATAAGAACATTCCATTCATAACCGGTGTATGAACATTAATGATATTACTCATAAATATAGGACAACGATTTGTCACTAACATATATGAATAATCGTCTCGCCAGAGGCAAGACACACTTATAATGATCATGCTAACAAGTGATTACAAAAAGAACTTATTCAAATCCAAATTAATCCAAATGGTATATGCATAGGGAGAGTGTAGATGGCCATCACAACATATTGCTTGCCATCACCGACCCACGTCGTCTCCTTGTCCTTCCAAGCAACTCAAGTAGAAAGTCTTGTTTCATAAAACAGGACCAGTATCAAAACTCAGCCACTGTAGTGAGTACTTGTTTAGATAAAACATCCATAACACGTATATCATATATAAAATCATCATTGATGACTTCCCGGTGATCTGTTTCATCTTGTTGATTTTTCACTGCAACCAAGAATTCATGAAGGTGAATGATTACCCTTGCATGACATAGTTTATTACAAACTATTTGCAGCTGGGGTGGGCAGCAAGCGCAACACCCCATCATAAGAAAAATTGTCGGTCATCCAGTAAACGAGCTGAGCGAAGCGTTCCAGTGTCATCAAGCATGACTGTAACACGCTCTTTTAATGCGAGTGTTCTCTTCCATTTTGGTCAAGAAGAAAACAACCAAAACGCTAAAAACTTCATCAACCTAACTTGCGGTGCATACACTGCATCGAGTTCAGCGACCATATAGTAAGTTCGCGATCTGTCAACACGGACCTTCAGTTCATACTCTATGGCAGAGATCACAGCACACTGGACTATGATGGAATTATCCGCGCGAATTTGATAATCCAAATTATCTCTTTGTTCACGGAATTTCCGGGTTTATCTCCTAACGGGTGTTGTATCATATAGAGCTAAAGGTTTGAAACAAGGAGTATCTTTATGCTATAGTACAAAAACTATGAAGTTGGACCCACCAGGTTTAAGTTTCTCAATCGCAGGAATGTTCCTAAGTTAAAGTTGGCTATCACGCAAGTTATTATCTACAAAGATATTTGAAAAAACATAAAGACTATGTTCATGATACAAGTTCATGTTTAACTAAGTTTAACCACAAGAACTCCCACTTAAACGAACATCCCTCATCATTGTTTTAGTGATTACACAATCCTCATTCACTATACCACCCCGATCGTCACGGCCGATGGCATAGCTTCAAAAGTAGACATCAAAATATCAATCACATCGTTCATGTGACTCATGCTTAACCTTTCGGTCACTTGTGTTCCGAGGCCATGTCTGTACATGCTAGGCTTGCCAAATTAATCTTAGTGTATTTGTTGTGCAATCATGGTTTATACCCACTGTATGCGAACGCCGAGATGTGTAACACCCGATCGTCACGGCGTTCTTCATAACGGAGAACTTTCTTGGTGGTGCACACTAAGGGAGAACACGACATTGGAATTAAATTGAGGGATCAACTTATATTGCTACCGCTGTATATCTAATACAAACAATATAAGATGCACACAAAATAACATCAAATGCAATGTGATATGATATGGTTCTCACGCCTTGATCTCCATCGAGCGCTCCAGCATTGCACCTGGTCCACGGTGCCTCCATGCCGACGGCTAAACATTTCGTAAACAGTTACGACTACCATATCATATCACACGCCCCTGCAAAATAAAGTTAGACGCCTCTACTTTATCTTTCGCATGTTTTACGTGACTGTTAGGACTTTCGCAAAAGAACCGCTTCTTACCTACAAACTTCCAACCACAATATTGATTAAATAGTTGTCTCCACTACACCCCTTTTGAGGCCATCCATTGCAAATGCCATATCGACTAATGAAAGAGAGACATACACACGTCAGCCGCATATATGGTACAAGCCATATGTCAATTGCGGAACCTAGTCTCGCATAAGTGTACACGTAAGGTCGGCCCGGGCCGCTTCATCAACCATTACCTTGATATGATGAAGTACACGTGAGAGGGTAACAACTAGAAAATCAATGCCCACATATTACCATGTGTTCTAACCGTACCAAAACATCTACGCATAGATCGGCTCTGATACCACTGAAAGGGGTTCCGTAGCAGAAAACATATTTTTCCTAACAGCGAGAACCACATAGACAAGATCTATACTATGCAGATGTAAGTAACGGAGGGAAACAATGTTCATACCTGAAGACCGTAAGCGTCGATGATCAAAAGATCTGTGTTGATGACAACACGTGATGTGAAAGAGCATGGTTGCCCCTGATGTCTACTACACGCTTCTATTCTTATAGGCTTGTTGGGCCTCCAAGCGCAGAGGTTTGTAGGACATCAGCAAATTTCCCTTAAGTGAGTAACCCAAGGTTTATCGATCTCAGGGAGGTGTAAGGTGAATGTATCCTCTCTCAAGCAACCCTGCAATTAAGATACAAGAAGTCTCTTGTGTCCCCAACACACCTAATACGATTGTCAGTTGTATAGGTGCACTAGTTCGGCAAAGAGATATTAAAATATGGGTAATATGGATGGTAAAACAAGGTTTTGTAATTCTGTAATAAAAACGGCAGCAAGCGAACAAGTGACAAATGTGACTAAAAACAGTGTATTAATGCTTGGAAACAAGGCCCAGGCTTCATACTTTCACTAGTGACTACTCTCAACATCATTAACATAACTAAACACATGATAGTTCCCACAAAAATACATGCATGGTAGACGTTACTCGGAGATCATTCTTTCGTGGATCAAATAGGACGAGAATTGTGTAGGGCTACGAAAAGCACACCTTAATGTTCGTATTCCACATCTATGGACACTTCATGCTGTCACTATCCGCATCAAAGATAGTACTAACAAAAACCACAACCTATTTCTTGAATAGTCTCTTTCTTCAATAACACAAGCATCAAGAAACCTCATGATCTGTTCAATCCAACAATAATAAAGAACAAACTCATGATGAAGATCCCTCTAATCTATTATCTTTAGAGTCACAGACGACACCCACACTGTCACCGAGATACCATGATCACAACGGTGACTCCCGAACTTATACTAGATGACACCACTTGAGCTAAATCATATCCATTACACATAGGGAAACATCATGTATTCAACTATACTAACAAAGCTCATGATCACAACGAAGATTGCATCATGGGAGAGAGAGATAACCACATAGCTACTTGTATAAGCCTCAGCCCCGGTGAGGGACTACTCCCTCCTCATCACGGGAAGCAGCGGTGTTGATGGAGATGGCTCTGGCGGTCGATCCCTGTCCCGGCAGGGTGCCAGAACAGGACCTTCTGAACCCCTAAAACTTCTCGGCGATGGCGGCGGAGCTCTGTATCGTATTTGGGAAAATACTTCGGGGGTTAGTGTTGGAGTTATGCCGAACAGGTATCCACGCAGAGGAGACTAAAAGCCACCATACCAGGGTGGCCCATAGTGGTGGTAAGCCGAATCCGGCTTACCGGGCGGCCCAGTATGATGAAGCGCAGGAGGCCCATCCGGCTAAGAGAAGGTTCCAGAAGCCGGCCTATATTGCGGAAGCTTTAGCCCACAAGGCAGGGCCCAAGCCAGATTAGAGTAGAACTCTGTACTTAGTCGGTTAGGTTCCCCCTGTAAGCCCTAGGTCCGGACACCTTTATAAGCCGGCCTACGGGACGCCTTAGGGCACGCTCTCGATCTCGATCCACTGTAACTCGACGATATTGCCTTATAGTGAATTATAGCAGCACGTAGGGTCTCGCCACCGCCGCGAGATCCGAAGCTGGGTAAACTCTTTGTCAACCCGTCGCCGGAACACCCCACGTCTCCAAAACCCCTCTCTCTACCTAGCTCGATGGCACCCCTGCCGCGGCTAGATTCGACAATACCACGACAGTTGGCGCCCACCGTGGGGCAGGAGATGTCCTGGGTTTCGATCCGTCCAGGAGTCACAAGCGGAGTCGGCGACACCATCGCGGTCGGCTTGGTGAGCTACTTGGACGAGACAGGAGCTGGCCACGTCTTCAACGACGGCTTCTGGACGCCGGCAAAGGAGGATCCCTCTCTGGAGGGGTCCCGGAACTTCCCTCCGGAAGTTCCCCCCGGAAATTTCCGGTGGGGCGGAAATTCCGGCCTCCAGGCCGGAAGTTCCGGCCCGTGGAAATTTCGGGCGGAAATATGGCTAAGTCATTTTTGGGATCCCTCTCTGGAGGGGTCCCGGAACTTTAATCCGGAAGTTCCCCCCGGAAATTTCCGGTGGGGCGGAAATTCCGGCCTGCTGGCCGGAAGTTCCGGCCCCCAGGAATTTTCCGTGGGTTTTCGACTAAGTCATTTCGGGGAACCCTCTCTGGAGGGGTCCCGGAGGTTGTGGGCGGATTTTCTCCCCGGAGATTTCCGGCCCACCGGAAGTTCCGGTGTGATGGCCGGAAGTTCCGGCCCGCGGCCGGAATTTCCGGCCCCTTTAACCCGGAATTTCCGGCCTCCCGATTCCAGCAACGGCTAGAAATCCTGGAGGGGTATAAATACCCCTCAACCTACCTTCAGCTCCTCAGCTCTTGCACTCTCTCTCTTCATTAAACGCAAAAGCTCATAATTGCAAGATCTCTCAACTCCTCCAACCAAATGCTTTGATTCTTGGAGGATTGAAGGAGGAGGCCCCGATCTACATCTTCACCGAGCAGTTTTTCATTTCCCCCTATTTCACTTGAGGGATTTCTCTTCTAGGGTTAGCTTTGTGTTACCCTAGATTCTTGTGCTCATTTCTTGTTGTAATTGTGACAGATTCGTGGATTTGGGAGCCCCCAATTAAGTTGTGGGTGTGTGCCCCAAAAACATTGTAAAGGCTCCGGTTTCCGCCTCGAAGGACTTCGATAGTGGAAGGTGAACCAAGCCTTTGTGGCAAAGTTCATCGGAGAATAGGGTGAGGCCTTTGTGGCGTTGAGTAGGCCTTTGTGGCGAGCTCACACCCCTCCAACGAGACGTACTCCCTTAACAAGGAGGAACTCGGGAATACATCCTTGTCTCCGCGTGCTTCCCTTCGGTTACCTCTTTCCATCTATCTTGTTCTTACGTTGTGCTACTTGTTTATTCGTAATTGCCATCTTGTCATATAGGTAAATTCATCGTAGATGCATGTCTAGATAATTTACCGTTTTGCTAAAGCCTAAAATTGAAAAAGACTTAAAATTTGGTGTAGCACCTATTCACCCCCCCTCTAGGTGCCCATACGATCCCTTTCAGAGCGGCCGTTCCCGGCCGGAGATCTGCTGCTCCCCGCTCCGCTCGCCCCGCTCCTCCCCGCCGTCCTCCATGAACTCGACCGGCCGCCCCGCTCCTCCCCGCCGGAGATCCGCACGAGATCGTCCTCCACGCGCCTGTTCCGGACCGTCCTCTACGCGCCTCGCTGCCGGCCGTTCTCCACGCGCCCCGCTCCTCTACGCCAGCTTCCTCGACCGGCCGGCCTCCCTGCCAGCTTCGTCGACCGAGCTATTGCAGCTTGACCGGCCGACTGTCCGCGCTGTCTACTGCTTGTTCTGCTGCTTGCTTGCTCGCGCGAGTTGTTGCCGCCGACTAGTACTCCTGATTGCATCGCTGATGCTGCGGTCGATTAGTACTAGTATACTGTACCGCTGTTTGCTCGTTCGGCTATATGTGTAAAAAAAATGAGCGTACATGTTGGATGCTAATGCATGCATATGAAGTTCGACTTGAATTTTAGATGCATATGCTATTTACTACACGTGAAGCAGTAACAGTACAACTTTTCATAAATGTAAGGGTGTTTCAGACAATTATGCAATCTACAGTCAGACAGCCAACTGCTTTGCCAAAGACATCCACTCAGAAAAGCAGCTTCTCCTGGACAGCAGCTTTCCCTGCACAGCACCACAGCCAGCCACAACCAGCCCAAACAAAAGGGCCCTAAGAGTTGAAACATAAAAGAGAGCATCAAGAAGCAATATCAAACACATTTAAGTCTAACCCACTTCCTATGCATTGGAATCTTATAAGAAAATAAATCATTGGAGTATAAAGCTACTAGCATAGGAAGGCAAAGCAAATGCAACATTAAAACCTTCAACATAAATATGGGAAACTTCATAAGATGAAAATTTATATAACCAAGTTTCCCTCGATCATAATAACTTTCAGTAGCATCATAAGAAAACTCAATAATATAGCTATCACATAAAGCATTTTTCGCATGATTCACATGCATAAAACTATTATTACTCTCCACATAAGCAAAATCATTATTATTAGTAACATTGAGAGTAGGACTATCATATAGAACTTGGACATGATAGACTAATTGTATATTAGAAAGATGATGTTTAGTAGAAGAGTAATAATTATGACAAGTTTCATAAGGATGATTAAAATTGTTCTTTATGGCATAGTTATTATCACAATAATCATAAAAAACTGGAGGCATAATATCATCATAAGCAAGGGGATAGTCATCTTTCCAAGCATATATTTTTGTAAACAAGTCATTATAACTCTCAATACCAAAAGGATTTTCAAACCCATCATCCCCAAGCTTGGGGTTTTCCACATTATGATTAGAAGAAACATGAATATTGCCAACAGTATAACAATTGTTAATATCATCATTTTCAAAATTGGTGCCAAAAAGATTTTCAAGATCATAAGTAGTATTATTTTCCCAATCATGATCATCACAATAAGTAACAGGCATAACATAATCTTCTTCAATAGTGCCTATGGACTTAACATCAAGATAATAATGAATACAATCAAGTGGATCATCTTCAATAATTTTTGATTCATGCTTATTAGGAACAACTAAGATGGGAGAAATATGTTTTGGGGATGATACCGTTTCCTCTTTCTTTTTACTCCTCCCTCTCTTCTTCTTCTTCACCACCACCTTAGGAGGGAGTGGTTGGATAGGAAGCTTTTCCACATAATCTGATTTATTATTAGAAAAGATAGGAGAAACTTGGGAGAATTTCTCCCTTTCATTATTGGCAACATAAGAAACATTTTTACTTTCATACTTTGGTAAAGTGCTATTCTTTATAATTTTTGCTATGCACGCATTTTCGCGGCAATTCACAACACAATAAAGATAGCATCCCCGAAGAATGCTATTTGTCCCCAACATACTCATATCTAACCAAGAAGTTTTTTCTGATAACTCTTCACACCCCAAAAATAAATTAAGTTCATCATAAAGACTAGAGGTGATCATGTTATCACAAAACTGGCAAATAGTTCTATCATGAAAGTACGAGAATTGGAAATTAAAATGACCTTCTTCATTGCAAAGTTCACACATAAAAGGATAGAGGTCATTTAATTCTCTAGCAAATTTATATAAATCCTTAAGCCATTTGCTAGTTCCTTCATGCTTATATTGCTTACAATATTTATCTTCTTCAACCCGAGTGCTTTCACAAGGTCTATGCACTCCACAAAAATTAACATGCTTATATAAAAGATTATTTGTAGAGATTGGATCATGTCTATTGCAATCATCATTAACAATTTCATTTTGTTTGCAAATGTCTTTGAAAGGTTCATGATGCTTAGACCATTTCTATTTAGGAATATTAATATGAGAAGCAAAAGATTTATAGATATCAACAACTATATGAGAGTCAAGTCCAAACTTAGCACTAAGCTTATTAAAACTATCAGTTTCAACAAAAGACTTAATGCAATCATACTCATAATTTATACCTGACTCTTTACCTTTGTCGATCTCCCAATCTTCAATGTTGTGTTGAATCTTTTCAATAAGATCCCATTTAGCATCAATCTTCTTACTTGTAAAAGAACCCATAGAAGAAGCATCAAGTATTTCCTTGTCATGACGAGATAGCCTTGCATAAAAATTATTAACAATGATATCCTTGGAAAGCTCATGGTTAAGGCATTTAAGTATTAATGGTTTTAATCTCCCCCAAGCTTGAGCTATGCTCTCTCCATCATGTGGCCAAAAATTATAGATAGAATTTCTATCTTGATGAATTTCATGAAAAGGATAAAATTTAGAATAAAAGAGAGACATAAGCTCCTTCCAATCCAACAAATGAGAATTGTCTAGTATCCTATACCACTCCAATGCTTTCTCCTTAAGTGATAAGGAAAATAATTTCCTCATGATCACCTCTCTTGAAACACCTGCAATCTCAAACAAATCACATAATTCCTTAATATAAAGAAGATGATTACTAGGATGGACAGCTCCATCTCCTGCATAGCAATTAGTCATAACAAGATCAATTATTCCCATCGGTATTTTGAAAGGAATACATTCAGTAGGTGGAGTAACCTTATCCACCACGGGAGTGGTGGAGAGGTCACTCTCAAACAGCAAAGTTAAAGGACAACGTTCCATAAGCCAAACTAGTAAAATAAAAATAAGAAACGAAAAGATTTAATTGCAGGATCTAAATAAGATACCTTCAAGCACACACCTTCTCAATAATGATGCTAGAAATTAGCTTTGTTGAAGGGAGAGTGAGTATCTCTTACCTTTCCTCCCCGGCAATGGTGCCATAAATTAGCTTGATGTCTACTACACGCTTCTATTCTTGTAGACTTGTTGGGCCTCCAAGCGCAGAGGTTTGTAGGACATCAGCAAATTTCCCTTAAGTGAGTAACCCAAGGTTTATCGATCTCAGGGAGGTGTAAGGTGAATGTATCCTCTCTCAAGCAACCCTGCAATTAAGATACAAGAAGTCTCTTGTGTCCCCAACACACCTAATACGATTGTCAGTTGTATAGGTGCACTAGTTCGGCAAAGAGATATTAAAATATGGGTAATATGGATGGTAAAACAAGGTTTTGTAATTCTGTAATAAAAACGGCAGCAAGCGAACAAGTGACAAATGTGACTAAAAATAGTGTATCAATGCTTGGAAACAAGGCCCAGGCTTCATACTTTCACTAGTGACTACTCTCAACATCATTAACATAACTAAACACATGATAGTTCCCACAAAAATACATGCATGGTAGACGTTACTCGGAGATCATTCTTTCGTGGATCAAATAGGACGAGAATTGTGTAGGGCTACGAAAAGCACACCTTAATGTTCGTATTCCACATTTATGGACACTTCATGCTGTCACTATCCGCATCAAAGATAGTACTAACAAAAACCACAACCTATTTCTTGAATAGTCTCTTTCTTCAATAACACAAGCATCAAGAAACCTCATGATCTGTTCAATCCAACAATAATAAAGAACAAACTCATGATGAAGATCCCTCTAATCTATTATCTTTAGAGTCACACACGACACCCACACTGTCACCGAGATACCATGATCACAACGGTGACTCCCGAACTTATACTAGATGACACCACTTGAGCTAAATCATATCCATTACACATAGGGAAACATCATGTATTCAACTATACTAACAAAGCTCATGATCACAACGAAGATCGCATCATGGGAGAGAGAGATAACCACATAGCTACTTGTATAAGCCTCAGCCCCGGTGAGGGACTACTCCCTCCTCATCACGGGAAGCAGCGGTGTTGATGGAGATGGCTCTGGCGGTCGATCCCTGTCCCGGCAGGGTGCCAGAACAGGACCTTCTGAACCCCCGAAACTTCTCGGCGATGGCGGCGGAGCTCTGTATCGTATTTGGGAAAATACTTCGGGGGTTAGTGTTGGAGTTATGCCGAACAGGTATCCACGCAGAGGAGACTAAAAGCCACCATACCAGGGTGGCCCATAGTGGTGGTAAGCCGAATCCGGCTTACCGGGCGGCCCAGTATGATGAAGCGCAGGAGGCCCATCCAGCTAAGAGAAGGTTCCAGAAGCCGGCCTATATTGCGGAAGCTTTAGCCCACAAGGCAGGGCCCAAGCCGGATTAGAGTAGAACTCTGTACTTAGTCGGTTAGGTTTCCCCCTGTAAGCCCTAGGTCCGGACGCCTTTATAAGCCGGCCTACGGGACGCCTTAGGGCACGCTCTCGATCTCGATCCACTGTAACTCGACGATATTGCCTTATAGTGAATTATAGCAGCACGTAAGGTCTCGCCACCACCGCGAGATCCGAAGCTGGGTAAACTCTTTGTCAACCCGTCGCCGGAACACCCCACGTCTCCAAAACCCCTCTCTCTACCTAGCTCGATGGCACCCCTGCCGCGGCTAGATTCGACAATACCACGACAGTTGGCGCCCACCGTGGGGCAGGAGATGTCCTGGGTTTCGATCCGTCCAGGAGCCACAGGAGGAGTCGGCGACACCATCGCGGTCGGCTTGGTGAGCTACTTCGACGAGACAGGAGCTGGCCACGTCTTCAACGACGGCTTCTGGACGCCGGCAAAGGAGGATCCCGCCGGCTGGTCCACGGTCTCCATCGGTGGTTTCGACATCTTCGTTGGCTTCACTGCCCAGGCCTTGGACGATCTCGGCTTCACCTCAAGCTTGCCCACCACCCACCCAAGCAACCTCGACGAGGAGTCGGATCTGGACTCTGACGAGATCGTCGATCTGGATCTGGCTTTCGACGCTGACGACGAAGATTCTGAAGACGACGCAAGTTCCAACATGGCGGCGCCGGACTTCCACTTCGTCGGCGTCTTAGGAGAATCCGGCTCTCATGAGTCGATGACAAAGCCTGAGTTTATCCTCCCTGCTCTGCAGGCCGGGGTTGATTCAGAAGCCAGATCAGGGGACATCGCCCATATGGAGCAGGACCTCGAATCTGAAGGAGAATCCGATGATTTTAGTCAGAAAGTTGCATCCTGTTTAGGACGCCCTGCCGAGGTTTTGATGGGTGACGTCTCTGATCCTAAAGACGACCCCAACACCTCGAAAGCTGCCAATGGCGAAGAAAAAACTCCACAAGTCGGAAATCTCAAGGTGGATTTCGTGCCACCACTGGCTCCATTGAAGGGGACAGGTAGAGTGCCGGCTGAAGGAGACGACATTGACGCTATGGCCGGCGACGCAGCAGAGAAGGAGCACGAAGAAAGGATGGCGAGGTACAAGCAGCTGCTAACGCCACTCCCTCCTAACGCATCGCTGGACGACATTGAGAAGCGCCACGCCCTGCTAGAGGAGCAAGCAGCCCAGATAGTAGAGCGTGAGGTTGAGCTTACAAACAAGGAAACGGAGTTCATCCGAAAGCAGAGAGAAAAGGGGGCTGACGATGTTTTCCGTCCGGCTCGTGACAAGAATCTGTACAAGAGGTTGGATTTCCGCAGCAAGTGGGAAGCCGACCATGTTGATTCAGTCTGGAGGAAGTAGCACCACTGACGTGACCCGGTGACAAACCTCTGTTACTTCAATACCCTAGCCAAAAACATGGAGGCGGCCCAGGAGGTCATGTTCGACAAATCGTTGGATCGTGATGCTCGGCTTAAGTATTCGGCTTATCTTCTGGAGGTCGCACAACAGCAGCAAAATGACTCGCAAGTCAGGACAGGACGGCTTGTTGACGATTCTCGTCTTTGCAAGTCGACTGCCAACAAGCCAATGGCTGCTGCCCCTGCAGACCCGGACGATGACCCGGCCGGCTCAAGTAGCCACAACAAAGGCGGCGACAAAGACCCAAAGGACAAGCAGCCTAGGGGTGCGGAATCCTGGACTGGTTCTTCACGCCATCGAGAGGCTGGCCGGGAAAGACATCGGAGCCGTGAGCGAAAGGAGGACCCTCGCAAGGAAAAGGCGGCACCACCCCGTCAGGAGTGACGACATGAGGGGCAAAACCAACCCCGAAGGGAGAGCAACAGAGATCATATACCACCTCCACCACCGCCTCCACCCTGCAACGAGGGAGATAACCCTTCCAAGTACATACCCCCTCCACGATGGCAAAGGACTCCAAGCCCTCCACGTAACGCGAGTCGGGCGAGCCAAAGCCCTCACAAGGAAGAACCAAGACAAGAAAAGTCGGTTGGAAAACCGCCACCAGCCAATGATGTTCGAAGCCTAATCGAGGAGAGAAAGTCGGCCAGAGACGCCCAATATCTCGGCCCCAAGTGCTTTGGTAGAACAATCAGAGAGCAAATTCTACCTCCCACTTTGTCGAACGTAACAAAGATGGTTGAGAAGTATAGTGGTACGGCTAATCCTGAGACCTGGCTCTCAGATTATGTCAGTGCCTGCGATATATATCAGGCAGCGCCGACTCCGCAGTGCGATTTTTTCCCCTGATGTTAACCGGATGGCACGCATGTGGATTGAAGGTTTGCCAGAAAGGACAGTTCATACCTGGAGTGATATGAAGCGTGTCTTTATTCAGCACTTCCAGGGCACATATAAGCGCCCAAAGTCGATTTTCGACTTACAGCGGTGCGTGCAGCAAAAGAACGAGTCTAGCCGTGAGTTCGTCTCATGATGGAGTGAAATCAAGAACGCTTGCGAAGGCGTCTCAGAAACTCAGGCGATCCATGCTTTCAAGCAATCTCTGAGGAAGGGGATGACTTTTCGCTTCATGATCTACAGCAATGAATCGGAAACTTTGGGGGGCTTACTCGCTTGTGCAAACAAGTGTGCCGCTGCTGATGATGACAACAGGGAGGATGCCGAAAACCGCCGACGTGAGTCCGGGAAAAAGAAGATTGAAGACCAAGCCGACCCTTCTCATGAAGTCGCTGCCGCCTTTGGAAAGGGTGGTTCGAGCAATGGCAAGTGGCAGGGCAAGAAGCCGGCAAATAACCAATCATCCCGGCCTCCAGCGGTGAAGTATGACGATATTAAGCATAAGCCCTGTGTTCATCATCTCAGGCCTGATGGGACAAGTTCCCACACAATCCAGCAATGTCACATCAATCGGGACATCGCCAAGGACCCCAAAGCCGGCAAGTCAAGGAACAAGCGCAAGTCCAGGAAGGACAACAAAGAGAAGGAGCACGCTGCGTCAGAGTCGGATGATGCAGCTTCCAAAGAGAAAGGCAGCAAATTCCCTAAGCATGCCGAAAGTCTCATCGTCAGCCTGGCAACAGATTCATCTCGCAAGGAAAAGGCGGCTTGGCAAGAACTCAATGCTATGGTGCCCGCAGTTCCTCAATATCTGGATTGGTCCGACATACCCATCACATGGGATCGCAGCGATCATCCGGACAGAGTTCCTGCAAAGCGCACCTACGCTTTAGTCGTCAGCCCTATAGTCGACAAATACAAGTTGACAAAGGTACTCATGGATGGCGGCAGCAGTATCAATATACTTTATGCCGCAACATTGAAGAGAATGCGTCTCTCCGAGTCACAACTCACCCACAGCACTGTGAAGTTCCATGGGATTGTACCGGGACGACAAACCTCTTCGATGGGGCAAATCACCCTGAAGGTCACCTTTGGAGAAGCTGATAATTTCCGGACTGAGGACGTTTCCTTTGAGGTGGTGCCCTTTAAAAGTGCATATCATGCAATCTTTGGACGTCCGGCTTTCGCCAAGTTTATGGCTCGGCCCTGCTACATCTATAGCAAGCTGAAAATGCCGGGACCCAATGGGATCATCATAGTCAAAGGAGACTTCAAGAAAGCCAAGGAGTGCGAGGCCTCTAATGCCGTCCATGCTGAACAAGAAATCTGCAAGGAAGAATTGGAGGACCTCAAGAAGACAATCGGTCCCGATGAGATGCCGACAACTGAAAAGCCATCCTCCAAGGTTGACTCAAGATTCAAGCCAAAGGATGACACCAAGAAAATCAAGCTCTCAAAGGAGGACCCGACAAAGGAGGCAATCATTGGTGCCTGTCTCGACGACAAATAGGAAGGCGAGCTCGTCAAGTTTCTCCGTGAGAACCGGGACATATTTGCCTGGTCACCATCTAACATGCCAGGTGTCCCGAGGAAACTTGCCGAGCACTCCCTAAAAGTCAACAAGGACGCAAAGCTGGTCAAGCAAGGCCTCCGCCGACTCGGAACTGAGAAGCGCAAAGCGGTTGGAAAGGAGATCCTAAGGCTCACCGCCGCCAAATTCATTCGTGAAGTTGTCCACACTGATTGGTTGGCAAATCCCGTGCTAGTCCCAAAGAAAAACACCTCTGAGCTACGTATGTGCATTGATTTCACTGGCTTAAACAAAGTCTGTCATAAAGATCCGTTCGCCTTACCGCGTATCGTTCAGGTCATTGATTCAACTGCCGGCTCAGAGATGCTATGCTTTCTGGACGCTTATTCAGGTTACCATCAGATTAAGATGAAGGAGTCAGATCAAATTAAGACGTCCTTCACCACGCCTTATGGCAATTACTGCTATGTCACAATGCCTTTCGGCTTAAAGAACACCGGTGCTACTTACCAAAGGTGTATGCAGCGGTGTTTGGACAAGCAGATTGGCTGCAATGTTCACGTCTACGTCGACGACATAGCGGTCATGTCGAAGAAGCGCGGCGATCTTATCGCCGATCTGTCGGAAACCTTTGCAAATCTAAGGGAGTACCAGATGAAGCTTAATCCGGCAAAATGCGTCTTCGGAGTACCCGCAGGCAAGCTTCTGGGCTTCATTGTTTCCCAAAGAGGAATTGAAGTTAACCCGAAAAAGAGAAAGGCGATCCAGAACATCGAAAGGCCGTCTTGTCTAAAAGACATACAACGGCTTACGGGTTCCGCCACGGATGTAAGCCAATTCATTAGCCGGCTTGGCGACAAAGCATTGCCATTATACAAGCTCCTCAAAAAGTCGGACAGTTTTGTTTGGACAGAGGAAGCAGAGGCAGCTTTGGCTCAACTGAAGTATACAATGACGCATGCTCCAATCTTAGCAGTTCCGAGGGAAAAAGAGCCGCTTCTCCTCTACTTGTCGGCCACGAATTTCATGATAAGTGCCGTTATTGTAGTGGAGCGCCTAGAGGAAGGGAAGCAATGGCCGGATCAGCGCCCCGTCTATTTCATTAGCGAGGTGTTCTCAGATTCAAAGCAACGCTACCCTCACTACCAGAAGTTAGCTTATGGTGTATTCTTTGCCGCCAGAAAATTACGGCATTACTTCCAGGATCACACAGTCAGGGTGGTCAGCAAGGCTCCACTAAGAGAAATCATCAATAATGCCGACGCAATGGGTCGAGTCGCCAAATGGGGCATCAAGTTAGCAGCTTTCGACATCCAGTACAAGCCGAGGACCGCCATCAAGTCTCAGGTTCTAGCCGACTTTGTTGCAGATTGGACAGAGGCGATGGAAAGCACACCTTTGCTAGATTCCCAATACTGGATAATGCACTTCGATGGCTCAAAGATGAAGGAGGGCTCGGGGGCTGGTGTAGTACTAAAATCGCCTAAGGGTGATAAGCTCAGTTATGTCCTCCGAATCCACTTCAACGCCACCAACAATGTAGCAGAATACGAGGCTCTCCTCCACGGCCTTCATATGGCTAAGGAGTTAGGAGTAAAGCGCATCCTCTGCTATGGCGACTCGGATCTGGTTGCACAACAACTTGATGGATGCTGGGACACAAAAACTCCCACAATGGCGGAATACAGGAGAACAGTCGATGATTTCGGCCGATGTTTTGCTGGCTTAGAGGTTCGACATATCTCCCGGGATGACAATGAAGCTGCTGATGCCTTGGCCAGAATAGGCTCCAGGAAAAAGGCAGTGCCACCAGACGTATTTCTCCATCACCTTCACAAGCCGTCCATCAAAGGTGGCGACGAAGATTACCCCTTGTCGGCAGATTCAATTCAAGTGTGCTTGGTAACCCCAGATTGGACCACGCCCTACATTGATTTCTTGATTAATAAGAAACTACCCAAGGACGACGAGGTGTTGAGCCGTCAAATTGAGCGTCGAGCAAAGGCGTACACGATTATTGACGGACAACTTTACAAACGGAGCACATCTGGCATCTTCCAAAGATGTGCCTCTCTAGAAGAAGGACGGCAAATCCTAGAAGAAATCCACTCCGGCGAATGTGGGCATCACGTGGCGGCAAAGGCGTTGGTCGCCAAGGCGTTTCGGCACGGATTCTTCTGGCTAACGGCTAAGGAGGATGCTATCAACATAGTCAAGACTTGTGAAGGGTGTCAGCGCTACGCAAAGCAGGTTCACTTGCCGGCTCAGGAGCTGAGAACGATCCCTATTACTTGGCCGTTTGTGGTCTGGGGGCTCGACATGGTGGGACCTTTCAGGACAGCAAGAGGAGGCTTAACTCACCTGCTGGTGGCGGTCGACAAATTCACGAAGTGGGTGGAGGCAAAGCCCATCAAGAAACTCGACGGAGCTACAGCTACAAAGTTCATCGTCGAGATTACAACTCGATTCGGCATACCTCATAGCATTATCACTGACAATGGCACAAACTTTGCCGTCGGTGAGCTATCGAAGTTCTGCTGAGGAGGAAAAGGAGAAAGAGAGAGTTGGTGTTGGGTTCGTTGAGGAGGAAAAGGAGAAAGAGAGCTTCATGAAGGATGCTAGAGATCCTCAAGCAAAGAAGATTCCTCAAGCTAAGAAGGCCAACATTACTAGTGCTCGTCAAGCAAAGAAGATCCCTCAAGCTAAGAAGGTCAACATTGCTAGTGGTGGTGCCACAAGGGGCAAAACCATTAGTGATGACTTTGCGGGAAGACTAACCCCCACTATATTTTATATGTTGATTATTATGGGGATGTCTATGCTAAGTTTGTTGGTCCTAGAAATGTACCTATTGCTCGTTCTATTTGGGTTCCTAAGACCCTTGTTGCTAACAAAAGAGGACCCATTGAGAAATGGGGACCTAAATCAAAGCAATGATTTCTTGTAGGACTATGCTTCCGGTGGGTCAAAATAGGTGCTTGATAGTGGATGCACAAAACATATGATCGGAAGCAAGAAATTAATGACGGAGTTGAGACCAAATCTAAATGAAGCAACCGTCACGTATGGAGATCGATCAAAATCCGAGGTATTGGGCTTTGGGAAGGTGGTAGTCGCTAAGGATATCACCCTAGCAAATGTCATGCTTGTCAAATACCTTGGTTTTAATTTACTTTCTGTTCGTGCACTTAATATGATGGGTTTCGCTGTCTTCTTTGATATTGATATTGTGGTACTCTTGTGGAGCAAGACTCTAAAGGTCGCTTTCGTTGGGTACATCGAGGATGATTTGTTCGTGGTTGACTTTTCGGAGAAAACCACTTCAAATTCGATGTGCTTATTCGGAAAGGCCGACAAGGGTTGGTTGTGGCATCGCCGCCTAGCCCATGTCAACATGAGAACTTTGCAAAGTCTTCACAAGGGTGGCCACATTCTCGGACTAAAAGAAGATGTCTCTTTTGCCAATGATCGTGTTTGTAGGGCTTGTGTTGAAGAAAGATGCATGATTCTCCCCATCCTTCCAAGACTATTATTTCATCCAATAGGATCTTGGAGCTCCTCCATGTGGATCTTTTTGGTGCCGTTCCCGAAGCAAGTCTAGGTGGGAAGAAGTATTGCTTGGTGATTGTTGATGACTATTCAAGATTTACTTGGGTTTATTTCTTCAAGTTGAAGAGTGAGACCCAACAAACCTTCATCGACTTCTCCATTGAAATGCAACGTCAACACAATGTCCCCATATTGGCTATTAGAAGTGACAATGGCTCCGAATTCAAGAACTACACCCTCAATGAGTTTCTTAGTGAAGAGGGTATTCGTCACCAATATTCCGCAACTTATACC
The DNA here is from genome assembly GCA_012064385.1 of Puccinellia tenuiflora. Lineage (NCBI taxonomy): Eukaryota > Viridiplantae > Streptophyta > Magnoliopsida > Poales > Poaceae > Puccinellia > Puccinellia tenuiflora. The sequence continues at coordinate 119,734 of QRDG01000053.1, forward strand.
CCTCAACAAAATGGTGTAGCTGAGAGGAAGAACCAGACTCTTATGGATATGGCAAGGCCCATGTTAGAGGATTTTAAGACTCCGTTGAGCTTTTGGGCGGAGGCTATATCCACGGCATGTCACTCATCCAACCGGCTCTACTTCCGCAAAGGTTTGAACAAGACACCTTATGGGATTCTCTCTGGCAACAAGCCTAACATCTCCTACTCGGTTGTAAGTGTTTCTATTTGATCAAATGTTGTCGCTTAACTAAATTTGAATCTAAATCTCTAGAGGGTATTTTTGTTGGTTACGGTGCCGAATCCCACACTTATAGAATCTATGATAAAGCTTCACGGCGTATCATAGAATCTTGTAGTGTGGTGTTTGAGGAAAATGACGGCTCCCAAGTGGTGCAATTTCATGTTTCCGATGTAGATGTTGAAATTCCTCAAGAAGCCATAAGAAGAATGGGTGTGGGATTTTTCCGCCCCGTTGAGGAACCCCTTTTGGTGGATCGAGAAGGTCAATGCTCTACTCAAGTGGAGCCTTCATCTTCATTAGACTTAGAAGCATCTGCTGCTGGAGCTAATGTTGCACCTGATCAAAGACAAGCTCAAGACCCTCAACAATCAGTTCTGCCTCTTGTCGCCAGGCCGGAGTCTCCGGCCATCTTGACCGGAGAATCCGGTGGGCCGGAGATTCCGGTGCCCCAGGCCGGAGACTCCGGTCTACTTCAAGCTGAAGGGAGTTCTTGTAGCACCCCGACCCCAGAACTATACAGTGAAGCGTTGTGCAACCCGTCATGCTACACAATCGAAGGTTACTGGGTTTACCAATCCCAGGCCAAAACTCATTGGCAGGTGTGCTCGGAATGGATCATCGGCACACAACACCTCGATCATGCCATAAGCTCAGACATCGCTATCACGTATAGTAAAGAGACCGAGATTTGTGGAACAACTGGCACATTGCATACTCTATGACACAAAAGCATATAGCAACTCATATAAGAGAAGATACAAATATTACACAGAAAAGGGATCACAGATCCATCAGTACATCAAGCGGAAACGGGTAGTGTTGTCTAACAACAAGATGCAAATATGGCCTAAGAGGCCTACAGATAAATGAATCCCAGCCAGCTTGTTCCACGGTCCCAAGCTGCCACCTGGGAACCCCGGACTACTAGTCGATGTCCACGAAGAACCCACCTAGCTGCTCGGTGTCGTCCTCCTCTGAAACACAAATATAAAGGCAGCAAAGAGAGAATGAGTACAATGTACTCGCAAGTTTAGTAGGGAGATATAGGCCCGATGCTGACGGAGGCTCTAGAGCTGTATGAGGTAGCTAATTTTTGCATAAAGCTAGATTTTCATTTAAAAGATATGAAAGACACAAGGCATCGTCTATTCGGAATATTTTTCATATGGGGATAAGAGAGTAAACTTGTATCTCGGGTTCTCATCGAACCACTTGTTGCCAGAACCAATCATCTCACACAAAGGCACCCCCTCAAATCCCCCTTGAGGAAATGAACCTTTGATCACACGTTGTAACGCAACCTTTAGCTTCCAAATTTTAATTAGGTTAAGATTCTCTATGGTCTCGTATATCCGTTCCCAAGTCGTCCATAACCGCGGACACGGCTTTTCGAAAAGATTAAACCCTGCAGGGGTGTACTATTTTTCCCATCGGTACCGTCCGGCTCACCTAATTGGCCCTCTTCCGGGGAAGGCCGGCGAGTGGGCGCGGTTAGACCTTTACAACGCATGAGGCTTACTCAAGGACCATCAGTGTGCGGAAGGACAGGTTCAGCGCCTCCAACGCCCTGCCCCGCGGCCATATCCTAAACACCACAGTCCTCCTCATGTCTTTTCCACCCACACAACTCACGCGCAAATGGAAATAGAAAACTAGAGGACCCTTGACAAGCCCCTCACAAATTATTCGGTCACAGGGGATTCCATATGTCCCCACCTTTGGCAGCACGCTCGATCTTGGTTCTAGAGACAAGAACTCGCACCTAGGGGCAGGAATGAGGCAAAACACCATCCCCGATGGCAACTCATCCAAGCCTTTTAAGCAAATTAATTAAGGAACCGCAAATAACCACCATGTCCGACATTCCATCAACATCAACAATTATGGAATTAAATCAACGGACAATATAGCATTTAACTAAGCATGGCTAAGCATATACAATACAATAATTATATTCTTGTCTCCGGCCAACACATCAATCCTAGGTTTCATAGGTAGGGATACATGTATTGGTTCGGGGATAAACATGCATTCATAGGATCTTCTACATCTTGATCAAAAGAGACATTTGAATCGCATGCAATATTATTGTGGAGAAAAATAGTTTATAAAGCATTTGGATGCTAGAATGCCAATAAGGTTAGGTTATCTCTTGCCTTGTTGCCGGGGCGTGTAGTACGGCTCGTCGGGGTAGGTAGAGAGACCCTCGACTCCGAAATCTATCGATACCCAAAAATAATGCAAAGAACAAATAAATCACACGAGGACAAGGTGCAATGCACAATCACATGATGACATGACAAGGTTATGCAAAGATAACAAGATTTGATTTATTTAACAAATTAAATGGAGTTCCAAATAATTAGTGCAATTATTTGGAGACAACCCCATATTTATCTTAGTGACCACATTATGTTTAAATTATTACATTTTTAGATAAGTGGCTTAAATATGCATGAACATGATATGAATGGATAGGGTTTGTTCTTCCGATCATTTTGGCACCTTATTTGTAATTTTCTGAGTACCGAAGAATAAATGGTGAATTAATTAATTAATTAATGGAATTTAATTCTTTTAACCAATTTAAGAAAAACATCAAAGGAAAACTTTTTATTTTGATATGATAACTACATGGTTTGATAGCATTTGAAGTGTTGACCACATTGATATTTTATTCATAATTTTTGGTTAAGTATTTATCGAATTATGATTTTGCCCAAATTAGGTATTATTTATACCATTTTAAGAATTCTTAAATAAAGGAGAAATTATTTCCTCAAAAGGACATGGCAATGTTACCAAATGCTAGGTAATGTTTTTCTAAACAATTTGGTACTTGGTTTGTCAAATTTGAAGCATTATTTAAAAAGATAACCATTATTTAAATTTAATTAAAAATAACAGAATTTACTGTTTGGGCCGGCCCACTGGTCGGCCCAGGCCGGTTTCAGGCCGGGAGGGTGCCTGAGGCGGCCGGCCTCAGAGCCGGCCCAGACCGGGGCCAGGCCGGACTCAAGCCAGAGGGAGCCAGCCTCGTGGCCAGCCTAGACCGGCGTTAGGGCCGGGCAGTGACACAAGGGGGACGGCCTCCCGGCCGGCCCAGGCCGGGCGCCAGGCCGGTCACGCTCCCGAGCCAACCGGCCTCCAGGCCGGACAGGCCGGTGCCCAGGCCGGGGCACGGTGGCGTGCGGGACGACGGTGGTGGTCGACAGCGAGAGAGGGAGAGGAGGCGCAGGAGAGGGCCAAGAGGAAAAGGAGCTCACCCTGAGCTCGAGGAGTGGCTCGGCGCAGAGCGGGGTGGTCGGAATCGCCGGAATTCGATCCGGGTGGGCGGCGGCCGAGGTTGACGAAGAAGAGGACGCACACGTCGGCGTAGGGCCTCCCGGCCCGATTCTGCCGGTGGGGAGGGTGCAGAGGACGCGACGGAGCCAGCAGCGCTCTTTGATTCGTGCGGGGATGACCGGAGACGACGAATGCGAGCTCGACGCGACGACGGCAGGGAAGGAGCTCGCGAGGGGGAGAGAGGACGAGATGGTGCGGGGCAGGTGGGGGAATGGGTCTGCAGGGCTTCGTGGAGCAGGTGGAGTCCTCGTCGTCCAGGGGGCACGACCAGGAGGGAGTGGGGCGGCGGCATGGGCGCAGAGGAGGTGGCATGGCGCCAGTGCCATGGTGCCACTGTGGGTGGAGAGAGGAGGGAGAAAGGTGAGACTGATAGTGGGGACCCACTGTAAGGAATTTAAACAATTCCCATTTTTCTGGTTTTTCCTTTAGATCCAGCAGCTTTAGTGATTTAATTGGGGCACTAAAACATTTTTATAAAATCTGTAAAAATTCATATAGGCTCCATTTAACCTTTAGGTGCTCCACAAAAATTGGTGAGGCAAAATAAAATGTTTTGACCAACCTTTGTTCACAGTTTTTATATATAGTCATTTTTGACAATTTCCAATTTGTATTTATTTGAAGCACTTAAACATTTCCAAAAATACTGAAATTATTCATGGAGGCTCTAACAATAACATTGAAGCCCCCCGTGATTTTATTTTGAATTTTTGGTATGTTTAACTTGGTTTCAAAATATAAATTGAATTAAGCCAATTTGAATCCTCATATTTATTTCTTAATTGACAACTATTTGGAAATTGAGAATGGGTGATAGAAAGCAAATTTGGAACTTCCTAAACAATTTGGAAGTCCAAGAATGAGTTGGTTGACAAGTTGAGCAATTGTATTTGGTTTGGAAGCTTGGGAAGTTTGCCTCCCCATTTTAGTTGCTTGCATATGTTGGTAGTTTAGAAATAGCAATTTTCATATGCATGCCATGATGCAAACAAGGATGCAAAAGTGGAAAAATTATTCGTAATTTTCATTACCAAGTTGGGGATGTTACAATTCTACCCCCCTTACAGGAATCTCGTCCCGAGATTCTAGGCTTGAGTGAAGAAGGCGGGGTATTCCTGACGAAGGCTAGTTTCTCGCTCCCATGTGGCTTCTTCCTCGGAATGGTTAGACCATTGGATTTTGAGGAACTTGATGGTCTTGTTGCGGGTTTTCCTCTCCGCTTCATCCAAGACACGGATAGGATGCTCACGATAAGTCAAATCCTCTTGAATGTCCAACGCCTCATGATCAACCCCACGGATTGGATCCTTGAAGCAACGACGGAGTTGGGAGACATGGAATACATCGTGCACATCCGGGAAGTTGGAGGGCAACTCAAGTTGATAAGATAGATCTCCTCGCTTGGCTAGGACGGTGAAAGGGCCAACATAGCGAGGTGCCAATTTGCCCTTAATCCTGAAGCGACGAACGCCTCGGAGGGGAGAGACTTGAAGATAGGCCTTGTCACCAATTTCATAGTGGACCTCTTGATGGTGCTTGTCATAGTAGCTTTTTCTGCCGGGATTGAGCAGCCTTGAGATTATCCCGAATGATACGGCCTTTCTTTTCAGCCTCATTGATCATATCAGGACCGAAGAGTGTCCTCTCTCCGGTTTCAGACCAATTTAGAGGAGTCCGGCATTTTCTCCCATAAAAGACCTCAAAGGGAGCCATTTGCAAACTGGCTTGGTAGCTATTGTTGTAGGAGAACTCGGCGAGAGGGAGGTATTTTTCCCAACCCTTGCCGAAGGAGATGACACAAGCTCGAAGCATGTCCTCAAGAACTTGGTTCACTCTTTCAGTTTGACCGTCGGTTTGAGGATGATAAGCCGTGCTGAGGTTCAGACGGGTTCCCAAAGCACTTTGCAAACTCTGCCAAAACTTGGATACAAATAGGCTTCCACGGTCCGATATAATGCTCAAAGGAATCCCATGGAGAGGAAAAATCCGTGCAAGGTACAACTCAGCTAGTTGCTTAGCAGTTATATCCTCGCGAACGGGAAGGAAGTGGGTGACCTTGGATAGACGATCAATGATTACCCAAATGGCATTATTACCCTTTTGTGACCTCGGAAAGCCGGTAATGAAATCCATTCCAATTTCATCCCATTTCCATTCAGGAATGGCTATGGGGCGAAGAGTACCCACTAGCCGTTGATGTTCAGCCTTCACTCGGCGACAGACGTCGCATTCAGTAACATACTTGGCAATTTCCCCACTGTCGAGGTATGGGCTCGGCAAATCCCTGGGTCGAGTACCCCGGGTTGATTGAGGGGGAGAGAGGTGCGCGCTGGTAGTTCCGTCGGCTGACAAGCAAGGATTTACCCAGGTTCGGCCCCTCGTGGTGAGGTAAAGACCTACATCCTGCTTGTCTGATCTGTATAGATGATGATGTGAAGTTACATGGTGGCCGCAAGGGCGATGGTATGAGACGTGGTCTCGCTAGGGCTACGCCTATCTGTCTGTCCCGTGGGGAGCCTCCTCTATGAGGTGCCCCTGCCTGGCTTTATAAAGGGAGCCAGGTAGGGTTTACATGTTTTCTTGTATTGTACTCCAAGTCGTGCTTCATGGGCTCCTTTGGGCCTGTCAGGTGGGCCGTAGACTGGATCGCACCAGGTATACCAATGATAGGGGACCCGAAGGGTATATCCCCGTCAGTAGCCCCCGAGTGTCTGGTCGATTTAAAGAATCGGGCAGAGACTAAGAGCAGCATGTCGAGCAGGCATAGTCGAAGAAGGTGCGATCGTCTTAGTCGACGGAGACGCAGTCAATGGAGACACAGTCGATGGAGAGGCAGTCGATGTAGTCGAAGCAGATGCGGGTATGTCGGGTATCACTGTTCCGACGGGTGCGCCGTCTTGTTCCTGAAAGAGACAAGTAAAAATGATTCGACTCCGGCCGTTGAGGGCTTACAGAGGATGGTTTAGTCAGTAACGCTTCGACTGAATATTGATCTCATGCTATCGGGCGCGCGACAGCGCTCCCGATGGGAGTAGCCCCCGAGATTAAGCTGAATTGCTTGCAATTGAGGTTAAACTCAGTTTTTCTTCAGTAGAAAAGCCCGCTCCCGATGGGAGTAAAGAAGAGACTCGAGCTAACGGAGTCGCAACTGACTTTGCATGACTTACTTTGTATTCGGCTGGTCTGGCTTACTGCACGAATTTGCTCAGCTCTTGAAGCTTACTGAATTTCTCTTGCACTTGAATGAACTGTTCGAGTTCTCAATCAGCCCGTTGGCTTACTCGCTCAGCTCTTGGAGCTTACTGAATCTCTCTTTGACTTTGAGTCGGACCTGTATGGCGCATCCCCCGAGTGTGTCGGGTGGCGGCCTAGGACTTTGTACTCGGCCGGTCTGGCTTACTGCATGAATTTGCTCAGCTCTTGGAGCTTACTGAATTTTGCACTCGAATGAACTGTTCGAGTTGGACCTGTATGGCGCAGCCCCCGAGTGCGTCGGGTGGCGGCCTAGGTTTGACTTAGACCTGTGCGGCGCAGCCCCCGAGTGCTTCGGGTGGCGGCCGAGGATTTCAAGTTGGACCTGTATGGCGCAGCCCCCGAGTGCGTCGGGTGGCGGCCTAGGACTTTGTACTCGGCCGGTCTGGCTTACTGCATGAATTTGCTCAGCTCTTGGAGCTTACTGAACTTTGCACTCGAATGAACTGCTCGAGTTGGACCTGTATGGCGCAGCCCCCGAGTGTTCGAGTGCGGCCTAGGTTTTCTTGTTGGACCTGTATGGCGCAGCCCCCGAGTGTTCGAGTGCGGCCTAGGATTTTCGAGTGGAACCTGTATGGCGCAGCCCCCGAGTGCGTCGGGTGACGGCCTAGGTTTTAACTTAGACCTGTATGGCGCAAGCCCCCGATTGCGTCGGGTGACGGCCTAGGCGAATTTGTTTGTGGCCTGTGCGGCGCAACACCCGGGAGAGCATCGGATGCGGCCGAGGCGAGTATGCTGTGGCCTGTGTGGCGCAGCACCCGGGAGAGCATCGGGTGCGGCCAAGGCGATTTTGTTGTCGCGGCGGACCGGAGTCAACGCGCGGAGGTAGTCGACGCGGCGGACCGGAGTCGACGCGCGCGGACCGGAATCGACGCGGCGAAGGTAGTCAACGCGGCGGACCGGAGTCGACGCGGCGGAAGTAGTCGATGCGGCGGACCGGAGTCGACGCGGCGGAGGTAGTCGACGCAGCGGACCGGAGTCGACGCGGCGGAAGTAGTCGACGCAGCGGACCGGAGTCGAGTGGCGCGGGCAACGTTCAGCCCCCGAGTACCTTATTAGACCGGCGAAGGGGAGTCGACGGTGCCGAGTCGATAAAGGCACTCGAGTCGTGTGTCGAGTGCAGCGATGAACTTGTCGTTGACGAAGCGCCTGCCCTTGAGTGTCGGAGGCGGAGACGATGAAGGCAAGGCCGCCAGCCCTCGAGTGTCGGAGGCGGAGTCGACGAAGGTGGGGCCGCCAGCCCCCGAGTGTCGGAGGCGGAGTCGACGAAGGCGGAGTCGACGAAGGCGTGGCCGCCAGCCCCCGAATGTCGGAGACGGAGTCGACGAAGGCGGAGTCGCCAAAGGTGGGGCCGCCAGCCCCCGAGTCGACGAAGGCGGAGTCGATGAAGGCGGAGTCGCCAAAGGTGGGGCCGCCAGCCCCCGAATCGACGAAGGCGGAGTCGCCAGCCCCCGAGTGTCGGAGACGGAGTCGACGAAGGCGGAGTCGCCAGCCCCCGAGTGTCGGAGACGGAGTCGACGAAGGCGGAGTCGCCAAAGGTGGGGCCGCCAGCCCCCGAGTCGACGAAGGCGGAGTCGATGAAGGCGGAGTCGCCAAAGGTGGGGCCGCCAGCCCCCGAATCGACGAAGGCGGAGTCGATGAAGGCAGAGTCGCCAAAGGTGGGGCCGCCAGCCCCCGAATCGACGAAGGCGGAGTCGCCAGCCCCCGAGTGTCGGAGACGGAGTCGACGAAGGCGGAGTCGCCAAAGGTGGGGCCGCCAGGCCCCCGAGTCGACGAAGGCGGAGTCGATGAAGGCGGAGTCGCCAAAGGTGGGGCCGCCAGCCCCCGAATCGATGAAGGCGGAGTCGATGAAGGCAGAGTCGCCAAAGGTGGGGCCGCCAGCCCCCGAATCGACGAAGGCGGAGTCGCCAGCCCCCGAGTGTCGGAGGCGGAGTCGACGAAGGCGGAGTCGCCAAAGGTGGGGCCGCCAGCCCCCGAGTCGACGAAGGCGGAGTCGATGAAGGCGGAGTCGCCAAAGGTGGGGCCGCCAGCCCCCGAATCGACGAAGGCGGAGTCGCCAGCCCCCGAGTGTCGGAGACGGAGTCGACGAAGGCGGAGTCGCCAGCCCCCGAGTGTTGGAGGCGGAGCCGACGAAGGCAGGGCCGACGAAGGCGGAGTCGCCAGCCCCCGAGTCTATCTCGTCGAATCGGCGGGTGATGCTTCTGCAATAGCTGAAAGGAAAAAATCCTTGTACATTGTGCGGCGCAGCCCCGAGTATCGGGTGTGACCAAAGCAGGTTATATAATTGATCGGAGAATTTTAATATGAAAGCAACTTAGCTGTTTGTGACGCGTAGGCTGTGGTCTGGCGATTAAGCCGGAACGGCGTGTTGTTGATACTGCGATGACGAGGAAGATGCCATCCGCAGCAGGTCGATGACGGTCACTGTTGTCCGCGATCCGTACGCCAAGACGTGGACGCTGTCGACTGCGGAGTCAGTGTAGCCATAGACAGTGCAGCGGACAGTCGACGTTTAAGGCCGTCGAGCCGTGGAAGCCGTGACTGCCAAGTTGTGGGCGCCGCGGCCGTCGACTCGTGGATGAAGCGAACCAACTCCGCGGACCTCCGCAGACCGCTCTGAAGGTGACCTACGCCGAGTCGCCGTAGCTGCGACTGACGTAGCAGCTAGCATCTTGATGATCGCTTTTGCTTTTTCTTCGATCGCTTCACGTGACAGGCAGCCACAAGTTATTGTGCATGGCTTTGTTTATCCGTATGAGTACTAGTAGCTTCTAGCTTGTATTTCTTTTCTTTTCTCTTCCCTTGATTTGTTTGGTCTTCACGTGGAGATAGGAATTCATCAGATCTTGGACTTGTGCTTAGCTAGCCAGCCGCAGCCTGATTAGATCCGATTGGATCCGGCTGATCAGCTGGCGTAGGCGTGACCGCATGCAACTCCGTTGAGCCCTCGATCAGCTCACGTAGACGGCGACCGTAGGCAACTCCGTTGACTCGATTGTGCACCATGGCTGGCTTCGGATTATAGATGTGCGTGTTCATGCGCGTACTCGCGTAGACGATCCGCACGCCGCCGTTGATGCTGAGGTCGAATCGCCAGATGCGATCTGGTTGATGACGGCTTTGCAATCTTTGCGGAAGATGCGAGCCGCCGCCAGCGTTGACGATGAATCTGAGCACGATCAAGTGGTTGATCCAGATGCGATCTGGTTGCCGATGTTGATGAAGATTGAAGCCGCCGAAACCGTGATTCCAGCGCGCGTTCTTCCCACAGACGGCGCCAATTGTCGAGGTTAGGGCTCGGCAAATCCCTGGGTCGAGTACCCCGGGTTGATTGAGGGGGAGAGAGGTGCGCGCTGGTAGTTCCGTCGGCTGACAAGCAAGGATTTACCCAGGTTCGGCCCCTCGTGGTGAGGTAAAGACCTACATCCTGCTTGTCTGATCTGTATAGATGATGATGTGAAGTTACATGGTGGCCGCAAGGGCGATGGTATGAGACGTGGTCTCGCTAGGGCTATGCCTATCTGTGTGTCCCGTGGGGAGCCTCTCCTATGAGGTGCCCCTGCCTGGCTTTATAAAGGGAGCCAGGTAGGGTTTACATGTTTTCTTGTATTGTACTCCAAGTCGCGCTTCATGGGCTCCTTTGGGCCTGTCAGGTGGGCCGTAGACTGGATCGCACCAGGTATACCAATGATAGGGGACCCGAAGGGTATATCCCCGTCACCCGCTTCATGCGAGTCCACCAAAATTTGCTGCGGAGGTCTTGGTACATTTTGGTGCTACCAGGATGGATGGATATGGGAGATTCATGTGCTTCTTGGAGAATCAACCCTTTGGTATTTCCCGTCTTGGGTACCACAAGACGGTCCCCAAAATAGACAACACCGGAGTCATCAACGGAGAAACACTTGGCCTTTCCACTTGCGATATTCTCTTTGATCTTGCGGATGCCAGCATCATGTTGCTGGGCGGCCTTGATTTGATCCTCAAATGTGGATTTGACCTCCAGGTTAGCTAGATATCCGGAGGGGACAATCTCCAGATTCAACCTAGCAAACTCCTCATGAAGAGCAGGTTGGGCCTTTTCAACCATCAAGGTATTGCAATAGGCTTTGCGACTCAGAGCATCGGCCACGACATTGTCCTTGCCGGGCTGATAGTTGAGGGTCACATCATAGTCTTTAATCAATTCCAGCCATCTTCTCTGTCTCAAGTTCAGATCCGGCTGGATGAAAAGATACTTCAGACTTTGATGGTCGGAGTAGATCTCGCAACGGTTGCCCAACAGGTAGGGCCTCCATTGTTTCAGAGCATGTACCATGACTGCAAGCTCTAGATCAAGAGTTGGATAATTTTGCTCATGTGGTTTGAGTTGACGGGAGGCATAGACGACAACATGGCCTTCTTGCATCAAAACACAGCCCAAACCTTGGAGTGATGCATCACAATAGACGACAAAGTCCTTGTCTGTGTCAGGAAGGACAAGCACCGGAGTGGTGGTGAGCTTGACCTTGAGAGTTTGGAAACTTTCTTCAGCCTTGTCTGACCACACAAATTGTTTATTCTTCTTGAGGAGGCCAGTCAGTGCCTTGGCTATCTTGGAAAAGCCCTCGATAAATCGGCGGTAATAACCCTCCAACCCAAGGAAGCTTCGGATATCTTTGGCGGACTTGGGAGTTGGCCAATCCAGGATTGCCTGAATCTTGTCTGGTATCACCGCTACTCCAGCAGCTGACACCACATGACCGAGAAAAATGAGCTCCTTTAGCCAAAACTCACACTTGGAGAACTTGGCATAGAGGCGGTGATCTTGAAGCTTGGTCAAGACTATTCGAAGATTCTCATCATGTTCTTCCTCGGTTTTGGAGTAGACAAGGATGTCATCGATGTAAATAATGACAAACTTGTCGAGGTACTCATGGAAGATGGAGTTCATCAGCCTCCTGAATGTAGCTGGAGCATTTGTGAGGCCGAAGGACATGACGGTGTACTCATATAACCCATAGCGGGTAGTGAAATCCGTCTTTGGAATATCCTCCTTTCGGATTTTAATTTCATGGTAGCCTGACCTCAGATCCATCTTGGAGAACACAGTTGCCCCAGCTAGTTGATTGAACAGGTCAGTTATTCTGGGAATAGGGTACTTGTTCTTGATGGTCACCCAATTCAAAGGGCGGTAATCAACAACCAGTCGAGGAACATTTGTATCCCTCTTCTTGACAAAGATGACCGGGCAGCCCCAAGGTGAGCTACTCGGCCGGATGAATTCCTTTTCTAGCAGCTCATCAAGTTGCTTCTTTAATTCAGTTAGCTCCTCCGTTGGCATACGGTAGGGCCTCTTGGAAATTGGGGCGGTTCCCGGAACCAACTCAATCACAAACTCCACGGTGCGATCAGGTGGCATGCCGGGCAATTCCTCCGGAAAAACATCTAGGAAATCACACACCACATCTACTTCATGCATTTCAGGCGGTGTGGTTCCTTCTAGAAAACATAGGCTGATCTCCGGGGAGAGATGAGTGGCAGCGGATGGAGTTGCGGACGAATGTGACCAATAACTCACCAGCCCGACGGTTGGGTGGATAATAGAGTTCCTTACAGATATGGAGAATTAGATAGCTCAAGCACAAAACAGATATAGTCAACCACGGCGACATCACGTCATCGTGGCGATAGCAAACGGATACAACGGACTCGAGACATAACTGGACAGTAGGAACCCAAACCCCGAGAACCTAAACTTGACACCAAGCTTAAACAAATAGAGGTAAGAATCAGAGTAGAGCGAGTTGGATGAGGAGCAGAAGAATCCTAAGAAGGTTTTCACAACTCATTTTTAGGTTATAAATAGTTTTCAACTAGACTCGACATCGACCAATAGAAAGGGTTTCCTACAGGCAGTCCTGCTCTGATACCAACTTGTAGCGCCCCGACCCCAGAACTATACAGTGAAGCGTTGTGCAACCGGTCATGCTACACAATCGAAGGTTACTGGGTTTACCAATCCCAGGCCAAAACTCATTGGCAGGTGTGCTCGGAATGGATCATCGGCACACAACACCTCGATCATGCCATAAGCTCAGACATCGCTATCACGTATAGTAAAGAGACCGAGACTTGTGGAACAACTGGCACATTGCAGACTCTACGACACAAAAGCATATAGCAACTCATATAAGAGAAGATACAAATATTACACACAAAAGGGATCACAGATCCATCAGTACATCAAGCGGAAACGGGTAGTGTTGTCTAACAACAAGATGCAAATATGGCCTAAGAGGCCTACAGATAAACGAATCCCAGCCAGCTTGTTCCACGGTCCCAAGCTGCCACCTGGGAACCCCGGACTACTAGTCGATGTCCACGAAGAACCCACCTAGCTGCTCGGTGTCGTCCTCCTCTGAAACACAAATATAAAGGCAGCAAAGAGAGACTGAGTATGACGTACTCGCAAGTTTAGTAGGGCGATATAGGCCCGATGCTGACGGAGGCTCTAGAGCTGTATGAGGTAGCTAATTTTTGCATAAAGCTAGATTTTCATTTAAAAGATATGAAAGACACAAGGCATCGTCTATTCGGAATATTTTTCATAAGGGGATAAGAGAGTAAACTTGTATCTCGGGTTCTCATCGAACCAATTGTTGCAAAAACCACTCATCTCACACAAAGACACCCCCTCGAATCCCCCTCGAGGAAATGAACCTTTGGTCACACGTTGTAACGCAACCTTTAGCTGCCAAATTTTAATTAGGTTAAGATTCTCTATGGTCTCGTATATCCGTTCCCAAGTCGTCCATAACCGCGGACACGGCTTTTCGAAAAGATTAAACCCTGCAGGGGTGTACTATTTTTCCCATCGGTACCGTCCGACTCACCTAATTGGCCCTCTTCCGAGGAAGGCCAGCGAGTGGGCGCGGTTAGACCTTTACAACGCATGAGGCTTACTCAAGGACCATCAGTGTGCGGAAGGACAGGTTCAGCGCCTCCAACGCCCTGCCCCGCGGCCACATCCTAAACACCACAGTCCTCCTCGTTTCTTTTCCACCCACACAACTCACGCGCAAATGGAAATAGCAAACTAGAGGACCCTTGACAAGCCCCTCACAAATTATTCGGTCACAGGGGATTCCATATGTCCCCACCTTTGGCAGCACGCTCGATCTTGGTTCTAGAGACAAGAACTCGCACCTAGGGGCAGGAATGAGGCAAAACACCATCCCCGATGGCAACTCATCCAAGCCTTTTAAGCAAATTAATTAAGGAACCACAAGTAACCACCATGTCCGACATTCCATCAACATCAACAATTATGGAATTAAATCAACGGACAATATAGCATTTAACTAAGCATGGCTAAGCATATACAATACAATAATTATATTCTTGTCTCCGGCCAACACATCAATCCTAGGTTTCATAGGTAGGGATACATGTATTGGTTCGGGGATAAACATGCATTCATAGGATCTTCTACATCTTGATCAAAAGAGACATTTGAATCACATGCAATATTATGGTGGAGAAAAATAGTTTATAAAGCATTTGGATGCTAGAATGCCAATAAGGTTAGGTTATCTCTTGCCTTGTTGCCGGGGCGTGTAGTACGGCTCGTCGGGGTAGGTAGAGAGACCCTCGACTCCGAAATCTATCGATACCCAAAAATAATGCAAAGAACAAATAAATCACACGAGGACAAGGTGCAATGCACAATCACATGATGACATGACAAGGTTATGCAAAGATAACAAGATTTGATTTATTTAACAAATTAAATGGAGTTCCAAATAATTAGTGCAATTATTTGGAGACAACCCCATATTTATCTTAGTGACCACATTATGTTTAAATTATTACATTTTTAGATAAGTGGCTTAAATATGCATGAACATGATATGAATGGATAGGGTTTGTTCTTCCGATCATTTTGGCACCTTATTTGTAATTTTCTGAGTACCGAAGAATAAATGGTGAATTAATTAATTAATGGAATTTAATTCTTTTAACCAATTTAAGAAAAACATCAAAGGACAATCTTTTTATTTTGATATGATAACTGCATGGTTTGATAGCATTTGAAGTGTTGATCACATTGATATTTTATTCATAATTTTTGGTTAAGTATTTATCGAATTATGATTTTGCCCAAATTAGGTATTATTTATACCATTTTAGGAATTCTTAAATAAAGGAGAAATTATTTCCTCAAAAGGGCATGGCAATGTTACCAAATGCTAGGTAATTTTTTTCTAAACAATTTGGTATTTGGTTTGTCGAATTTGAAGCATTATTTAAAAAGATAACCATTATTTAAATTTAATTAAAAATAACAGAATTTACTGTTTGGGCCGGCCCACAGGTCGTCCCAGGCCGGGAGGGTGCCTGAGGCGGCCGGCCTCAGAGCTGGCCCAGACCGGGGCCAGGCCGGACTCAAGCCAGAGGGAGCCAGCCTCGTGGCCGGCCCAGACCGGCGTTAGGGCCGGGCAGTGACACGAGGGGGCCGGCCTCCCGGCCGGCCCAGGCCGGGCGCCAGGCCGGTCATGCTCCCGAGCCAACCGGCCTCCAGGCCGGACAGGCCGGTGCCTAGGCCGGGGCACGGTGGCGTGCGGGACGGCGGTGGTGGTCGACGACGAGAGAGGGAGAGGAGGCGTGGGAGAGGGCCAAGAGGAAAAGGAGCTCACCCTGAGCTCGAGGAGTGGCTCGGTGCGGAGCGGGGTGGTCGGAATCGCCGGAATTCGATCCGGGCGGGCGGCGGCCGAGGTTGACGAAGACGAGGACGCACATGTCGGCGTAGGGCCTCCCGGCCCGATTCTGCCGGTGGGGAGGGTGCAGAGGACGCGACGGAGCCAGCAGCGCTCTTTGATTCGTGCGGGGATGACGGAGACGATGAATGCGAGCTTGACGCAACGGCGGCAGGGAAGGAGCTCGCGAGGGGAAGAGAGGACGAGAGGGTGCGGGGCAGGTGGGGGAATGGGTCTGCAGTGCTTCGTGGAGTAGGTGGAGTCCTCGTTGTCCAGGGGGGCACGGCCAGGAGGGAGTGGGGCGGCGGCATGGGCGCAGAGGAGGTGGCATGGCGCCAGTGCCATGGCGCCACTGTGGGAGGAGAGAGGAGGGAGAAAGGTGAGACTGACAGTGGGGACCCACTGTAAGGAATTTAAACAATTCCCATTTTTCTGGTTTTTCCTTTAGATCCAGCAGCTTTAGTGATTTAATTGGGGCACTAAAACATTTTTATAAAATCTGTAAAAATTCATATAGGCTCCATTTAACCTTTAGGTGCTCCACAAAAATTGGTGAGGCAAAATAAAATGTTTTGACCAACCTTTGTTCACAGTTTTTATATATAGTCATTTTTGACAATTTCCAATTTGTATTTATTTGAAGCACTTAAACATTTCCAAAAATACTGAAATTATTCATGGAGGCTCTAACAATAACATTGAAGCCCCCCGTGATTTTAATTTGAATTTTTGGTATGTTTAACTTGGTTTCAAAATAGAAATTGAATTAAGCAAATTTGAATCCTCATATTTATTTCTTAATTGACAACTATTTGGAAATTGAGAATTGGTGATAGAAAGCAAATTTGGAACTTCCGAAACAATTTGGAAGTCCAAGAATGAGTTGGTTGACAAGTTGAGCAATTGTATTTGGTTTGGAAGCTTGGGAAGTTTGCCTCCCCATTTTAGTTGCTTGCATATGTTGGTAGTTTAGAAATAGCAATTTTCATATGCATGCCATGATGCAAACAAGGATGCAAAAGTGAAAAAATTCTTCGTATTTTTCATTACTAAGTTGGGGCTGTTACAGTTCTGCTCAAGATCTTGGTCCTTCCACCTCTTCCAATAAGGATGATATGCTTTTTGAAGATCAAGGTCAGCTCACCGGTCAAGACGGGGACTCAAATGATCAAGATGATCAAGTGATACCTCCAAGATGCAATGAGGATATCGAAGCCCGTCGTCGAGCTAGAGTTGCAAGAACCATGGAACGTCATGAACATTTCCTTGAGAAGGTTATTGGTGATGTGAAAGGCAAAGTGTCCACCCAGAGGCAATTGGCGAACTTTAGTGATCATCAAGCTCATATTGCCATGATAGAACCGAAGAAAGTGTCCGAAGCTCTTGAAGATCTGGATTGGTTGGAAGCCATGCATGAAGATCTCAACAATTTCGAGCGCAATAAAGTTTGGAAGTTGGTTGAGAAGCCAAAGGAGTGCCGCAATGTTATTGGCACAAAATGGATTTTCAAGAACAAGCAAGATGAACATGGCATGGTTGTGAGGAACAAGGCTAGATTGGTTGCTCAAGGGTACTCTCAAGTTGAAGGCATTGATTTTGGAGAGACCTACGCTCCCGTGGCCCATCCGTATCCTTCTTGCTTATGCATCCCGTTATAATTTTAAATTGCAACAAATGGATGTTAAAATTGCCTTTCTCAATGGTCCTTTAAAGAAGTTTGCATTCGTTAAGCAACCCCCGGGGTTCGAGGACCCCAACTTCCCTAACCATGTCTACAAGTTTGATAAGGCGCTCTATGGACTTAAGCAAGCACCACGTGCGTGGTATGAGCACCTTAGAGAGTTGTTGTTAGACCGTGGATTTGAAGTTGGGCAAATTGATCCCGCTCTTTTTACTAAGAGGGTTAAAGGGGAGCTTTTCGTATGCCAACTATATGTTGATAATATTATATTTGGCTCGTCTAACAAAGCTTTTAATGATGAATTTTCAAAGCTTATGACCGATAGGTTTGAGATGTCTATGATGGGTGAGTTGAAGTTCTTCCTTGGATTTGAGATCAAGCAATTGAGAGGAGGGACTTTCATTAGCCAAGCAAAGTATATTCAAGACATGCTCAAGAGGTTCAATATGGTAGATGCTAAGGAGAAGAAGACTCCTATGGATGCCAAATGCCATCTACAACTTAACCCAAAGGGTATAGATGTGGATTAAAAGCTCTACCGCTCCATGATTGGTTCGTTGCTTTACCTTTGTGCATCTAGACCCGATATTGTGTTGAGTGTAGGTGTGTGTGCAAGGTATCAAGCGGCTCCTAAGGATAACCACATGTTGGCGGTCAAGAGATTCCTACGATATTTAATTCATACCCCAAGGTTTGGTTTGTGGTATCCAAGGGATTCATCCTTCACTCTTCATGGATTCATGGATTCGGATTGCCGGTGATCAAGATGATAGGAAATCAACTTCCGGGGCTTGCCAATTCATTGGTAGGTCCTTGGTGAGTTGGTCTTCTAAGAAGCAAAATTGTATTTCTCTCTCCACCGCCGAAGCCAAGTATGTGGCCGCCGCTAGTGCATGCACTCAATTGTTATGGATGAGGCAAACTTTAAAGGAATACGGTGTCAATTGTGACAAAGTGCCTCTTTTGTGTGACAATGAGAGTTCTTTCAAGATCGCCTACAACCCAGTGCAACACTCAAGAACCAAGCATATTGAGATTCGTCATCATTTCATTCGGGATCATGTTGCCCGTGGAGACATTGAGCTAGCTTATGTGCCAACCAAAGACCAACTTGCCGATATTTTCACGAAGCCACTTGATGAAGCAAGATTCACTTATTTGAGGAATGAGCTAAATATCGTGGATTCAAGGAGCTTGGCTTGACCATCTTGCACACACATCTATAGGTTGACTAAATATTTGGTTTAGGTGTGGGCATGAATTTAGGGGGAGTGTTGTTCTAATAAATTGGGCTCTCCCTCCCCCCAATATGCCTATAGCAAAAATTCATTTGTCTCTATTTTCAAATTCATGAATTGTGAGCTTAAATGACGAGTGTTGGTTATGAACCCAAGATATATCTTCGCGGTGTCATGCCATAAACTCTTACATGGTGGCCTAGGCCACCGACCTCTTCCTTATGAAAAGTTGGTTCTTTTGATGTTTTATTGCTTTTTTATTTGAAAATCTCTTGTTCTTATGGGAAACTCACTCAATCTTGGCATTTATTGAGTGTGAAGTACCATCCCAGTTTGTGAAGTCTATCCTAAGCCCCATCTTGCCCCAAAACTTGCTCCTCTTGCCATATACATGTCCAACACTATATCTGGAATTTCTGAGCTGTGGGGGGCGGAGACTCCGGTGTGTAACACCGGAGACTCCGGTCTAAGCAGAGTCTCCGCCCTAAGCCACGGAAACTCCGGTACACCGGAGACTCCGGTGTGCTTAGGCCGGAGACTCCGGTCTCGGCTGTGTCGCTGGGATCCAAAAGGGGATCGGGGTGAGGAGTTGTTTCACAACTCCTCATTCACCCCCGACCCCAACTCCTCCCCTGCCACCGCCCACCGCCAGGAGACGCCGTCCGGCCGCTCCCCGCCGCCGGAATCCGCCGACCAGCCGGCTCCCTCTCCTCCCCCAACGCTGGGGAACCTTCTCCCCTCCATTGGGCTCCACCATGTCGATCAGCGGTACATCTCTCTCTCTATCCCTCTTTAGGTTCCTTCCTAGTCCATGGATTGAGTGTGTGTTTGTTGCTCCCTATGGTGTAGAATCCTTTTGCTGTTTCTTTTCTTCTAGGGATAACAATTTTAGAGCAAATGGCAACAATTTGTGACCTAACCCTAGGTTTCCAGCCTCAGGGCCGGAGACTCCGGTGTGGCCGGACTATTCGGCCCCTGAGACCGAAAACTCCGGGGTAGATCACCCATTGGTGCCTTTGTGCTCTCCAATTGTTATCTCAGTGGCCCTCCTGGACATGTATGCTCATCCCCATGCTACCCCCTTTCTGTTTATTCACAGGAACTTCGCGTGTCAAGAAACTTAGTCGCAATCCCAATAAAGTGTCTCGGAAAGAAAAGAGGGGTTCTCGGTGCTATTTGGACGAGACCGAGGATGGTCGCAAGGTTCAGCGTGATAGAGGAGCAGCTGCTAGAGACGCTGCGCAGAAAAAGGCCGAGGATGCTTTTCTTGAACAAGAGAGGAGGAAGAAGGCAAGGTTTGAAAATTTGACCACTGTGATTGGAATGGGTAAATCTGAGTTTCGATCCATGAGGATGCAGCCCTTCTTTGACATGCCACAAAATTCCACCAATCCTCACTTTTGGAGAAGGGAGCAAGAGATAGTGATGAACGATATTTATGCAAGGCTTTCGGGTCCCAATATTGTGTGTATGCAAAAGGTGCTCAATCTCACCGCTCTGAGCACCAAACCATATTTTCAAGAGGCTGTATGGATTGCACGTAAGCTTGGGTTTGAGCACCTCATCTCACTTCAACAAAATTATGATATCAAGTTGGTACATCAGTTCTTTGCAACGGTTCAGTTTGGGAGTGATGAAGATGTTACTTTGACTTGGATGACCGGGCCCGTCAAGTGTGAGTCCTCCATGACAAGGTTTGGAGAGTTTCTTGGGTATGTGTTCCGCAAGGGAGAGGCTTATCAAGGAAGAATTATGCATACGGAAGGGGTTCAATATGATAAGGGCAAGATGACACCTCTCTATCTCAACAAGTCCGCCGTTGGTTCCAACAAGGGTCTCCTTCCCACCTTCAACATTCTTCTCCGCATGTTTAGATGCAACATTGCACCTCAAGCCGGGAATGTGGATGCCATTTGTGGAGGGCTCGTCAAACTTCTCATTCATTCCCATGAGGTACTTAAAGCCGGTGTCAATTTCCAAGGATATGAAATTGATGTGATGGATTTCATTAAGTGTGAGTTTCATTGGCCGTCCATGAGATGAAGAATCCGGTTTATGCCCCCTATGTGATGAAGCTTATTCTAGATCAAGTGCCAACTCTCAACCAAGCGCATTTTACCGTTCACAAGGCCGACACCCTTCAAGTTAAGCATGACAAGCCTTCTTCCTCTAGTGCTCCCACTCGTGTCCCTTTTGCCTCAAGTGATGAAGATGAAGAAGAAGATGTTGCTCCCATTCGAAGGAGAAGTAAGAATGCCGATCCTCCCTCATGGCTTAGCAAGGGCAAGACTAATGTGGAAAGAAAATGAAGAAGCTCTCGTGGTTTGAAAGGGTGATGATTAGCATGAATGTGTGCCTCCACAAGGAAAATCACCAAGCTTACAAGGAAAGGAAGTTTATTATCTCCAATCAAAACAAGTTGTACAAGGAGTTGGAGAAGAAGAGGGACAAGACTCCTCCTCCTCCTCCTCCTAGAATTGGCAAAGAAACGGAAGAAGACTCCCCCAAATCCTCCGGAACTGAGAAGACGATAAGCTATGATGCTTGGCATGCAAAGCAATTCCCATGGGTTGATTTTGACTTTGAGGAGGTGTCCTCCATGCCTTCTTCCTCGCGCAATACCGGCAAGGCTCCAATGGTTCAAAGGGAGATTGAAGAGGATGATGATGATGAGGCTAGTGGATCGGAGTATGATGATGATGATGATGATGATGATGATGATGATGATGATGATGATGACGACGATGATGATGATGATGATGATGATGATGATGATGATGATGATGATGATGATGATGATGATGATGATGATGATGATGATGGTGATGCCACCGAGGAGGACTCTGAGTGATCTTCATGGGGTCGTTAGCATCGCCTTTCTTCCTTTTTGGTGTCTCGATGCCAAAGGGGGAGAAATGGTTCTAGTAGGTTATTCGTGGGATTTGCATGGGTCGGGCACAAGCATTGGGCACAAGCATTTGCTTTTATCATTCCTTGAGAGCTTGTGTCCCTTTATATTTCGTGTGTTGAACCTTATGTGTTAAGTGTTGAACTTTATTTGCTTTATTTGCTACTTCTATGTGAGATGTGAATCTTGGTGTCTTTTTATTCTTGAGGAGACATGGTATCGGATATTATCTATGGTTGAGTTATTTGTGAGGTGAGATATGCATTGGAACAACATTTTATTCTCATGCACAAGGTAAGATTGTTAACACAAAACTCAACCCCTATAATGTCATGTCTCAACACGAATACCATGTCTCCACAAATAAATATATATATATCGTGTCATATTTATTTGTGGCGTCATCTTCCTATGTGTGTTCCCCTTTATGTGTATCTTAATTGATATGCACACATTTAGGGAGAGGTGCTATTTTTTTACATGATATGATCTATTTGTTTGCAAATCCTAGTGTTGTCATCTAACACCAAAAAGGGGGAGATTGAAAGAGCATTTCCTAAACCCTATTGGTTTTGTGTGTTAGTTAACAACACTCGTGATCATCTAATGTTATGCTAAGTGCTGTAGGTTAATTGTCATAATTTTACCCTAAGCATCAACCACCAAAAAGGGAAGATTTGGCAGAGTTTGTTTTGCTGCAGGTCAATTCTAGGCCGGAGTATCCGGTCTGCCAGGGCCGGAGTCTCCGGCTCCTGGATTTCCCTGTCTTTCGCCAGGATGTGGTGCGGTGCTGGATACCCCTCCGGAGTATCACCGGAGGGTGCCCGGAGTCTCCGGGGGGTCGGAGTATCCGGCCCTTGGTGGCCGGAGTCTCCGGCCGGTTGAGCTTCATCGACAAGTATCCACTGGTGTGCAGAGTCTCCGCCCCACACCGGAGTATCCGGTCCCCCAGGACCGGAGTCTCCGGCCTTCCCCGAGTGAACTGAGTGTGGTGCGGTACTCGTGCCCTGTCCGGAGGGACCCCGGAAGGAGTCTGGAGTTTCCGGCCTGCACCGGAGTCTCCGACCCACTTAGGCCGGAGTCTCCGGCCTAGTGGACTCCAACGGTCAGAAATTTCAGAGGGGTATAAATACCCCTCCACCTACCTCAGGACAGCTAGCTCGTCCGGCATTTAAGAACCCTAATATCTCAGAGCTCAAAATCGATAGATCTCCCAATTCCTCCATCCAAACTCGTTGATCTTTGGAGGATTGAAGGAGAAGACCCGGATCTACATCTTCACCAAGCCGTTCTTCATTTCCCCCTCATTCACTTGAGGATTTTCGTTTCTAGGGTTAGCATTGTGTTACCCTAGAATACTTGTGCTTACTACTTGTTGTAATTGTGACAGATGTGTTGATTTGGGAGCCCCCAATTGAGTTGTGGGTGTGTGCCCCAAAAACGTTGTAAAGGCTCTGGATTCCGCCTCGAAGGATTCCGATAGTGGAAGGTGAACCAAACCCTTGGGTGCGGTTCATCGGAGAATAGGGTGAGGCCTTTGTGGCATCTTGAGTAGGCCTCTTGTGGCGAGCTCACACCACTCCAACGAGACGTACTCCCTTAACAAGGAGGAACTCGGGAATACATCCTTGTCTCCGTGTGCTTCTACTTTCGGTTATCTCTTTCCCTTAGTTGTCTTTACTTGTATCGTATTAATTGCCTAGTTGCTTTAGTTTGCTCTTCATATAGGTAAATTCACCGTAGTTGCAAATCTAGAGAATTTACCTTTGTGTTAAGCCTAAAATCGAAAAAGAATTAAAAATTGGTGTAGCACCTATACACCCCCCCTCTAGGTTCCCATACGATCCTTTCAATATCTCCAACATAAATTTACTCATGGAAAATGCAAGATGAATTAGAACTTGGTTTGTCACCCGATGGACCTTTGTGGCCTAGCCATTTTGCATCTTGAAAATTTTGCGACCACTCTACATCTTAGGTGGCTCTGGCTTGAGTGGGTGGATGATTCAATAGGTTGGATTGATCTTGGAACACCTTGAAATGAACATGACAGAGATTTGTTTTTTCAACGGACACCGTTGTAACTATTGGAGATGGAGACAAAGCCAACTTTTGGACATCTCCTTGGTTGTCCACACATCGACCCAAAGATATTGCTCTGGAGAACTTTGAGATGGCCAATAAGAAGAATTACATGGATAAAAGGTTGTTGATAATTAACATCTGATGACCCACAAGTATAGGGGATCTATCCTAGTCTTTTTGTAAGTAAGAGTTTCGAACCCAACGAGTAGTAGAAGGTATTGACACGTGGTTTTCGACAAGGTTTCATTGTAAATACTGCAAGATAATTTTATAGGTGGTTTTATAGCAACGAGAAATTTAATAGTCAGTAAATGAAGTACGCCAAGTAAAATTGCAGCAAGTGGCTCAATCCTTTTGAGATCAAAGGACAAGTCGGTTGTGGTATGATGATTAAACCTTTTCTGAGGACACACACTAGAATATTGTCAAGTTACTTTCCTCACATGCCATTGATTAACTTTCATTGTTTTGATAAGTGTTGTGTGGGTGAACCTAAATTAGCGCACGACGCATACTTGGACTCATACACCTCTTGTTATTAAACCCTTGTAAGCATCATAACTACAAGAAAACAATTAAGATAAATGAAACCACATCTTTAAACTCTGTGATCCTACGCTCCCTCGTTCACCAATTTACAAATTGGGGTTCATGTTTCTATCACTCCGGCAACCCTACCATAAACAAACCAATACATGATGTATTTACCTAGGCCCATAAAGATGAAGTATCATGTAGTCGACGTTCATGTGACACCACTAGAGAAATAACACCACAACTTAAATATCAAACCATCTGGACAATCTGGACTAAATGAACTACTCATGAGACAACATATGGATCATGCTCAGGGATGATGAATATATGATGAACAATTAATCTGGACAACAATCTTTCACCGATAAAACTCAATAGCATCAACTACAAAGGGTAATAACCAACGATGAAGTACTCTCAACGATAGATACAAGTTACAACCCAAGATTCAACTACCGGGTGAAGTGGATATGGATATGGAGATGATGGTGACGATGATCCCGATGATGCCCGGAAGGAATCTGCCTGCTGGATTTTTCTTTTTCTCTCTATCTGGTTTCCGTCCCCGAGGTGGTGTCAAAAAAATAATACGAAGGTCTCCCCGATGTTTTTATGTCAGAGGAGTCATATATGCGAAGGGGAGTCGGGAGGAGAGCCACAGGTGCCCACACGGCCACGTGGTGCTGCCAAGGGTGGACCCGCATGGTTGGCCCGCATGGCCACTTGGCTGCCCCTGGCGCCCATCTTCTGGCTCCGAGGCTCCTTTGACTTGATTTGATTGTGCGAATTTTCTGGGATTTTTTCAACCGCTCGAAATTGGGCATCTCTTAGGGTGATTTTCCCCTCCTTTCCCGTTGTCCAGTGTTCTCCCTCTCATAATTTTAAAACATGCAAAATAAAATAAAACAATGTTCGAATATGAAATATATTAATTAATAAGAGGAAATTATGATATAAAATAGTGATGCAAAATGAACGTACCAACACCCACCTTGTCTTCGACGTCGAGCACATCAAACAATTCATAGACCTTAAGAACTATTCTCAAATATTCATCTATCTATTGGAGCGCCCAAAACTGCTATGTCGAAATTCACAAAAGATGGTGCTTACTCTACTTCATCGGCCTATAAGGCACAATTTGAGAGCACGATTTCTTTTCCACTCGCTACTCCAATTTGGAAGGATGGGAACCTCCTAAGTGCAGGTTCTTTACATGGTTCATTGTGCAAAATAGGGTTTAGACGGCATACCGCTTACAATGAAGAGGATGGACGAATTGTGGAAGGGGCGTCCCATATCGCCGCTGGCCTCGCAACCCCACGGTCACAGAAGAGGGCATCTCGTACATCAATCGGCCATGACTTATAGAGCTGGAGACGATCACTAAATCGAAGATCCAGTCATGCGTCATCCGCATGACCATGGAGGTCGTCCCCGTCAAAGAAGATGGGCCGTCATCCCATCACCAAACTTATGCGGTGCCATTTGACACGGTCTCAGTGAGCAGATTGTGGACAGAACCAGTGCTGCCACAACAACAACCGCCGACAACCACCATGTCCCCGCCACAAATTCGCTATCGATCTTGCTCCATAGGCCTGACGGCCCGAAGAAACGAGGCTGCCAAACCTCAACACTGTCGCCTCTAGTCCCTCCAACAGGTGCAGCTCCAAAAATAATGCCATCGAGAGGGACTACGATGCGCAAGCACGTCCATCGCTCGATCCCAAAGAGATCTGAGATTTCTCCCGGAGTTGCCACGATGAACCACCGATGCCACCACATCATCTTCCACGTCGCCGCTGCAAGAAGCGCCACCACGTCGTTGCGCACGGCGGTCGTGAGACCCTAACCCAGTAGCATCGACTTGCGCCAAAACTCGATGCATGTGGGGGCGAGAAAACCCTGCCGCCACCGGTGCCGACCAGGGTTTGCACGACCGCACCCCTTAGCGGTGGCGAGAGAAGGGGAAGGAGGAGGGTGCCGGGGGCGGCGCGATTTAAGGTTCCCCGCTGCGGCCTCACGGGAGGGATGGGAGGGCATGGAAGGCATCATGTCTATAAAAAAATGCACCATGCATATGCACCCACGAGTCTCATAAGATGGTGTCATGGCATGGAAAATCCTACATGGCTACATGCCATATGTACGACTTAATTTGCCTTTCGATACCCCTTCCAGTCTGAGGGATCTCTGATTCCACTTCAAATTGGGAAAATGATGGCTATTAGGGGCGAAAATTGGACATGAAAAAATAGAATCATGACTCTAGTAAAGCGAAAGAGCAGGGATGCATAGCCAGACAGTAGAATGGCTATATACCATCTATATGCGCGAGCTTTGGAATATGCCCCAACGCAAACTATACGCACGATTTATCTTGCAAGGAGATACCAACACACATAATGAGTGAGTTATTATTGATGTACACGCTTCAATTAGGATGGACAAACGCTATCAAAGAAATCTAGGATAGACAGAGCATATGTTTGAGCCACATCCTCGTAGTATTGCTTTGATGCCTTCTCTTCCGCTCGTATTTACTTTTTTATTTCTGAAGTTGCACGCAGACCGTAATGAAAAGAAAGAAGAAGATTGATGGTGGAGGTGGTAGTTGTGTGGCCCCTTCGGATATATATTGTCTAAAATGAAAAGGTATATTTAAAAACATATCCACTGCATAAAGAATAAACATTTACTATTTCTCATATAAATCTTTATTCCTAAGTCGACAAGTTGCCGAGTTGAACATCTCCAAAACTAAAATGGCACCTAATTAGTTCTAGAATGTACAACTACCAATTTTCGTTGGACGGAGAATTAACAGTCAGAATCACCCACTTAGAAAAGGTATTCCGACAGACCTTTTCTTTGAGGGCAAATATTATAGATCACGGAATCATTACACAACAACTAGAAACAAAGAGAAAACAAAGACCGAGAAAACAAAGACCAGAGTAAAACCACAAAGGTACCTCCTAAAACTAAAACAAAGAGTCCTTAGATGCATTGGTCTGTCGTGTTTGATTTCTGTAGATCGGATCTTCTCTGCCGTGCCAGAGTAGCAGCCGCAGAAATAAAGGAGCAACATGACTATGTGCACCCAGAAACAGATATTTGAATTGCCATCAAAGTCTCTGAACACGCCATATATAGATACCTTCGTGTAAGGCGGGATCGAATAACATTGAAGTACCAAAGATTTCTGAAAACAAATATCAAGTATACTTATGATACTTTTAAGAGATCCAAAGAAGCGTGCTCCCGAGCTCACATGCTCCTGCTATTACTTTTTAAAATAGTAAAAGATTCTGAAAAACATTTGAGACAAACATATACAAATTTTCAACATTCATGCAAAGTTTCAGAATGAAATGACATTGTTTGTGGTCGGTGCGAAAAAGATAAAATCAGTGCTTTAAAAAATGTATTTTGAAATCTTATTTTGGTGACTCATTTTGTCTTTTTTGCACAGGTCACAAAAAATGTCATTTCATTCCGAACTTTACATTAATGTTAAAAACATGTATATGTTTGTCTCTAATTGGTTTCAGATTTTTCCAAAATGTTTTATTATTTTTTATTTACTTTTCAAAATAACA
Source organism: Puccinellia tenuiflora (assembly GCA_012064385.1). NCBI lineage: Eukaryota > Viridiplantae > Streptophyta > Magnoliopsida > Poales > Poaceae > Puccinellia > Puccinellia tenuiflora. Next base: position 147,366 of record QRDG01000053.1, read on the forward strand.
GGAGCATGTGAACTCGAGAGCTGATGTGAATTTCTGTAAACTCTCCCTATATAAGAAAGAGCTACACACGGCACAATACAACGTGTGTGTGTGTGTGTGTGTGTGTGTGTGTGTGTGTGTGTGTGTGTGTGTGTGTGTGTGTGTGTGTGTGTGTGTGTGTGTGTGTGTGTGTGTGTGTGTGTGTGTGTGTGTGTGTGTGTGTGTGTGTGTGTGTGTGTGTGTGTGTGTGTGTGTGTGTGTGTGTGTGTGTGTGTGTGTGTGTGTGTGTGTGTGTGTGTGTGTGTGTGTGTGTGTGTGTGTGTGTGTGTGTGTGTGTGGTTTACTCATCTTTGGTGCTTCCCACTCAAACATGTACTATACCAGTTCAAGAACGAACTTAATGAAAGGTAATTTTTAATTGTAATAAATATTTCCAATGAACATAACTATTAGGGAAAAATGCATTCATTGTTTCCGGAATAATGTTTTGTTGCGCTCAACCATAGAAATAATTGTAGGGTTGATTACTTGTTTTTAATATAAACAAAAAACAAAATAGTTTTTGTCGCACAATTTTTATCTAAATATTCAATCAACATAATAAATTATAGAATACAACTGAAATAATAGATTTGCATGCAATACTGTGAATAGAAAGAGAAGACGCGACATGAAAAAATGTATATCCAATGCTTGTTTATAAATATCACAAGATCTCCTTTTTCTTACAATTAAAACTAATGAGAACATAAAAAAATCTAAAATAGAATATACCTATAGCTTTTCTAAACATAATAAAAAAACCTCTAAAAAATAAACTATTCTCTCTCACTTTCAAATTCTCACATTTTTTTCACTCATCTAAAGCTAGCAAAAAATTAGATATGTACACTTGAGAAAAATTGAAACGCACTAGCCTGATCTAATTAAATATATATGCATCTAGTGATACATAATCCTATTTGTTGTCTCCTGCTTGTCTACAAGTTAGACAAAATATAAACCAGACTAGCACGTGTGTGTCCGAATAATTGATCAAACAGGGCAAGCGGCTCTCCGATTAGATATATTTTCTCTCACATCTTCCATACGCATATCACGCCATTGTTGCACAATGTCCTCTGAGATATTCATGGCATCCATGGATACCCCTAAAAGTCCACGCCTTGAGAACCCAACAGCATAGAGGCCATTTTTGCCTTTCCACTCTTTTGATTTTTTGGGGAATCCATCTTTCTCCGAGAAAAAATCATTCTCCTGTGTACACAAGGTAAAATAATTTCACTACAGTTTATTTAGTTATAAAATTCGAATATGTGAGTAGGTTATGTGTATACCTTCAACCAATAAGGTACATTACTTCTATAACCGGTGGCAAGGATAACAACATCGAAGTTCTCAATTCTTCCGTCAATAAACTCCACGTCGTGATCATGAAAACGCCGCATCGCTGGAAAAACCTACATTATCCAGGAAAAGAAAATGATTCTAAAGAGTTCCTGTGACTAGACATAACTACATTATTAGTGATAAGAAAAGATAAATTACCTGTATATTTCCGGATTTAATCTTTGCTATGGTTCCGACGTCAAGGACCGGCGTTTTTCCAGACACGCCCTTGAGCTCCATTGGGCCAAGGCTTGGCCGAGCGATACCAAGGCGAGTCGTATCGCCAATAATAAGGTGTGCCAGCATGAGGAGAATCCGATCCACTGTCTGTACATGGAACCACTTGAGAAGCCACATAGACATTCCAAAAGTTGATCGCCCTAGCATCTCTCTCGGTAGTACATGCACCTACAAACAAAAGATATTTTATCCACCCAATATCAGTTGCAAATTACACATTTTGTTAAAGACGTGCTTACATATGTTAACTGAGCACAGCAAATGAAGAGCGAAAGAGGAAACAAATTAAAATGACCCTTATTTTTGTTTTGTTCCGAGGCATATATTAGTTAAAGGAAGAAAGTGACATAACAAATGTAAGGATTGGGCCAAAAATAGGAATGACGACATGTTGATATCTCAGAAGTGCTTAAAAAGGTTCACATAGGCAAAGTATGCTCTTGGATAAATATGGTCTGCAACTTCACATTATTGTTTCTGTTCATAATGACGTGTAATTCACATTCGAATGAGAAACAGCAAAATCTATATAATACATAGATCATATAGAGTCCATTCTTAAAAAGTTCAAGTCACAAAGGTGAACAGAAGAGGCATCATAATGGTATTATAAACTACATAAGTTAGTGCTCATGTTTTAGGCTGTACCAAATTTAGAAGAAAACAAACACAAGCAACTACATGGCCTAGTTTTAATACACTTATGTAATGTGGTGGAAACCTAGCTGGATATATTTGTCTTATTTGAAAATCTCAAAATTTTATGTCACGGCTCAATTTATCTAAGTGTAAACGTGGAAAATGAGAAATGACTTTATAGAAAAAGTAGATAATAATTTGTACTTAATTACGGAAAAAAAATCTCACCGTGTCACGGACAACCATGGACGCGCGCGCATTGTGGTTGGAGAGATCGAGGCACACCTCCATGCCAGAGTTGCCACAGCCGACGACAAGCACGCGCTTGTCAGCGTACCCTTCACCGCTGCGGTAGTCGCTGGAGTGCATGAGTTGCCCCTTGAATCTTCCGCTGCCCTCGATCTCTGGAACCACCGGCTCGGCGTTCTCCCCTGTGGCCACCACCAGCCAGTTGCAGCGGTACATAGTTACACCGCTGCCGAGCGTCGCCGGCGAGGCGACCTTGTTTGTCTTAACCCACCAGAAGCCTCCGTTGAATTCCGCGCTAACAACTGACTGCCGGAACACCGGCCGGATACCGAACCTCGTGGCGTAGGACTCCAGGTACTCGAGGAACTGCTCCCTCGTCGGATAAGTGGGGAAGCTCGGCGGGAACGACATGAGGGGCAGCTCGCAGAACTTCTTGGGGAGATGGAGGCATAACCTGTCGTAGGTCCGGTGCCGCCACAGTGAGCCGATGCAGCTGCACCGCTCGAGCAGCACGTACGGCACCCCAGCCGCGCCGAGCAGCGCCGCCGTGGCCAGGCCGGCCGGCCCCGCGCCCACAATCACCGCCAGCGTGAGGACGGTGTCGACGGGGATGCCGGTGGCCGGCGGCCCGTGGGGGTTGCAGGAGTACAACGGGTCGTGGGACCTCTTTCCCTCGGTCTCGGAGAAGCAATCCATGTCGTCGAGGCTAATGGCTGCTGCTGTGTAGTAGTGTGTTGAAAAGGAGAGGATTACTGGGATGATATATATGGATCATGTCTCGGACTTATTTCTCATCCGGTCGAGAAGAAGCATGCAGCGGGCGATGCCATGGAGAGGCGGAGAGTGTGGGTAGCGAAGGAGGCGTCCCTGATTTAGAAACTCCGCGGATGGAATCTTGGGCGGATATGCAGCTAGTATCTCATCCCCCTCTCAGCCGGTCTCCGGCGCCCGGAAAGTAGGGAGTGGTGGCTGTGTTGAACGGCATTTCGATCTGGGATTGGTATATCTCTTGTGGATATGCATGCATGTCGCTGGACCTCAACAACTCATCTTGTTGCAGCTAGCCTAGATGCATATGGAGGCTGGGATATTGGGGTTTGTTCGGATAAGCACCGGCATGTATGCGAGGATCGATCCTAAATTAGGTCGTGAAGGAGCACGAGACCAGGAGTTGGGAGGTGTATGAGGAGGAGCGCTGAGGTTTCGGCCGGTTTGCCAGGCGACGATCGGGGGAGGAAGAGGGAGAAGAGATGAGAAGAGAAGACAGAGGAGGCGTCGTCATTGGTTATAGATTCCGTTTGTTTGTTTGTTTTGGCTCGGCACGACCTTTGATATCGATATCGACGTGTACCGTCCAGATCCCACCTTGTGTGGGAGCCTTATGTACTTATGCACTGGGTCTGTCCTTTTTTTTTTTTTTTTTGCCGTCGAACCTTGTGTGTGTGCAGCAACTCTGTACACGTACGAGGCCGTGCGAGAGAGAAAAAAATCTGGACATGATTTGGGTCCAACGAAACAGGAGTGCTCTATCAGATCTTTGTTTGGCATTTTTTTTCTTCAAACAAACTCTGATTAGATATGATTGTTGCCGTTGTGATCTGTTTGATTTAGTTACTGGATATCGTTCGGGGTGGATCAGGATTCAAGGGTCCGTTCAGTCGCCCCGTTCTATCCGATCGATCGAGTTTCCAGGGGAATATTCGAGTCCGGATAAGAATAGTTTTTAATTGTTACCAATTCATTGGATATGGATTAACCGTGGAATCTGTATAAACGCACGCGTCGTCTCCGTATTTATCTCCCCTGAAAATCGAAATTCCGCTCACCAAACGGAACACCATGTATATATAGCTCGCAAAAAACAATAACACACGTACGGGGTAACAAGTGCCACCAACTATTTTTGTTTTTGTTTTTGAAAAAACCAAGTACGTACCACCAACTTAATGAACTCGGACGGTACTATGGAAAGCATCAGAAACAAACCTGAGACTTTCATTCGTTGACACAAAGGTATACCTGAGTGTGATATGCCAGTGGACCTCGATCGATACGCCCTACCAAACACCACATCAGGCTAGTCATAGTGGGAGTAACATGGGTAGTAACATAGATGCCACATAGGCAAAAAAAAATGATATGTCATTTAATTAATGAAGAGAGAGGCAAATGGAGTAACATAGTTAGTTACCGTAACATCACATATTCCAATATAATATGAGTCTACAATGTAATAAATGCATACTTGCATGACACCACACTTATGTTACTACCCATTATAGAGATAGTAACATATACTAGTAACATGTATATGTTACTACTCTATGTTATTCCCCACTATCAGCAGCCTCAAGGGCTATCTCGAGTCGCGCGTGTATCGCTGTATCAGGTCTTGATCTTGTGGAGTCCAGAATATGACAAACTTAATCATCATATTGTATCATAAACCTCCTGGTTCAAAAGGCTCTTCCATATGGAGCGATCAGCAAGGTGCATATGCATCATTGCACCTCAAATACTAAAATCTATCTGTTTAGAGAATAAAAGATGTTAAAATATACTCCCGCCGATCTATAAAAAGTGTTACCCAGGGCGACACTTTTTATAGATCGGAGGAAGTATCTAAAAACTTCCCTCTAAAAAATATATCTAAAAACTTTTAGACTTTGCCCCCAATAAAAAAGTGTATATGCAAGGACAATCACTAATACTCAATTAAGCAAGCACTAACTAGCCAGCCAGGTTCCCTGCAGGGTGATAGGACTTATCTGCCGACATACTCCAGAGTGGGCAAACCCAAGGACTTAAATATAGATGCTGCCTGGACGTTTGAGAGAGTCAGCCAAAGCAAAACCAATTTTACTGGAGGATGTCATACATAACAGAGGGATTCCTAGCTAGTGTGGTGTATATCGTCGATCAGTGCATGCATGCTTCCGTGACAATTAAAGCGTCATTAGTTTTAAAATAAAACTCTTTAATTAAATCATTTCGCTTTAAAAAAGTTTGAAGGCCGGAAAAGTGAAACGGATGAGACGGTTGCAAGTGCTCTGTACCGAACGTGAACATCCTATGAGAGAAGATCATTGTCGTCTGCTGTAGAATAATCCACCACTTCATCTCAAAAAAAGTAATTAACCATCAATGGTATGAGACGACACTGCCATTTCCGCAAACATTAACCACAATTTGACTTGTCACAACATTCGTCATGCCTTTGCAAGTGATAGGAATTGAAGTACCTCCTTGGTGACTAATAAACTCAAAGTTTGGGACGGTTGAATGATATTCTTATTTTCATTTGCATGCCAAGATTAATTAACTAAACACATAGCAGATTCCCACTTACACGCTAGCTGTTTTTTTTTTACACGGCGGGAACAATCCGGACCTATGTTTGCTGTTTCGACCTCTACATACATCACTCACCTTATGATCGCTGGGAATTTTCTCTGTAGACAAAGAGAAACAATGCCAGACACTTGCTAGGCTTAGGTGTACTACGGTTTGCATGATATGCATTTGTGGCTACACAAAGCTCACGACAGTGATCACCTTAACCTTTGATCTACTCGCTGCAGTTCGCAAATTACTGACGTTTTGAATATTGACATGGTCTTCAAGAAAACTTTAAACACCAACTTGTAACACAGTATATGAAAAAACCTCAAGAATACAGTTATGGAACTACTTTTCGAGAAAATAAATGTGCATATGATTTTCAAGATTTGAATATATTTAAAACTTGACTGAAGTTATGCCCAAAATATCACTTATTTATAAATTGGAGGAAGTAAAGCAAAGCGTTTACTTGTCTAATTTGGAGAAATGCTCGATAGGTTTTTGCTGTTACTTAAAATATACACACATGTCTATACTTTTTTTTGAACCTTCATTGTAGGGGAGTCCCTCACAGTTATTCATTATCAAAAACCAAAGTTACAAAAAAAACTATTTACAAGGATATGTACAGAAGAAGACTAAAATATATTGTTTATCTGTTTACATCAGTTCAGACTTTTGCTTGAGTAGTAATGTATCTTCATAATTTTGATTTGGTATCAGAGCCAATAAGCCTCAAGTTTAAGACTCTGCTCACGTAGTATTAAATAAATCTACTGCCTAAATCTAATTTACGTCTAAGACTTAAATAGTCTAGACTTGGGAAATGGAGTGTTAAATAAATATATTGCCTAATCCTTTTCATCAGTTCTCACTTTTGATTGAGTTGGTTAGTGTATCAATTCAATATACCTTACTAAGTATTTTGTATAACAAAAAACTTAATAAAGTATGTAAATTCAAAAATGAACTCGTAGGAGGGGATAAAGCACATGTTTTAAAGAACTAAAGCCTACGTTCAGGAACTGGAAAAGGCTATACGCCTATACCATGCATGCACGTTAGGTCTGTAGGCTTGGCCGGCACGATCTACACCAAAGCAAACTGAATTAACAAACGTAAAGGTAGCCATCAGTTATTTAGGTTTTAAAAGGACGACAACTCTCCCTCGGTTTCTTAGAAACAAAAAGGGCACTCTGACCACCTTGTAGCGTATATCAGTGTGTTAGAGACCTCTTATAGTGCAGTGACATACGTAGTATCATGTAATGTCACCTAAGTAAGATATAAAAATGACGTGACACCAAAGTTAAAGAGACAATTGAGGTATCAAAAAATATGATGTTGTATACATCCCTTAGCCCTTCCCTAATGCATTTTATCTTAGCATGTTATTCTAGGTAGTGGTTAATTACAAGAGACGACCACCATATACTGTTTCTTGGGGTTATATCAGAGTGAACTTGCATTTAATATTTTTGGTCTAATGCTTATTTGTGATTGCGCTAGCAACTTTGTTTTGCCTACAATCTCCTGCAAGAGCCGTATGTTAGTTAAGAACAACCTGAATCTCTTTTCCCATTAAATACAATTTCACATCAGCAATTTGCCTATGATACTATGCTAGTGCTAAGATATAAGCATTAGGGAATGCCTTATGCATTTTTAGTTAAATATCATAAATAGGATAGTAGTCTTATGATACTATATTACAAAGGTGGTATCATATACCAATATAAGATGGATAATAAGGTGGAGAACATGGGTACATTTGCACCCGCTTTCAAAATGTATTTTCGCAATGTCCAAAAATTCCGAAAAAAATATGCATGCGTACATATTGTAGTTTCTAGTGTGCGCTAAAAGTTTCGTCCCAAAAATACTTTTTACTTGACTTGTGTGAAAAAGACAAAAATCTGACATATATGTGTTATATGTAAGTCACAAAAATTTCTCTTTTTTGTGGATGAAAACTAAAATGTAAACTTTTCACGAAACTTTGTGTCATCAACACATTATGCGAGATGTATGCGTGTACTTTTTTTCAGATTTTTTAAACATATTTTAAACATGTTTTAAATGTTTTTTCAAAAAACGGGTGCAAATGTACCCATGTTCTACCTATTCACTCTCGTATGATACTAGTATATGATACTCTGCATCATAATAGGTTCTGACTGACAAAGTGTGCTTTATTTAGCTAGAGTGCACATATATTGCTGAAATGAGGTTGATGCATAGTGATGTGTTCATGAAGGGGCCGACTTGAATTATAAAATATGATTTGGATATACGATTCGGAAAGGTTAATTCGAAAAAATAAAGATTAGGAAAGTACAACTTCTTGGGTGTCAAATTAGGAGGTATATATATGTGTCGGTCATATATATAAGTTATCGAATCAAAAAAGAACAATAAGTCTACTCTATCCTTGGCTATTCTCTCTTCTCAATCTATGTCCATGTTTGTTGTCTATCTTCTGCATGGTAGTAATTCCGTTGTGGGTCCATGTCCACAACATTGGTATCAAAGCCGACCATCACGGCTTATGATGCCTGACTCTTTCATGAAAAAAAATCAAGGTCTCGCTTCAACCCATCTTTGACGAATTCAAGATGATATATCCCTCACTATTATCCTTTCTCAACCTATGTCTAAACAACCTCTTGCAGTCATGAATTCTCGCTATTTTATGCACGGTGTAGTTATTCCATTGTAGATCTAAGTCCACAACACAGACTGAAAGAATTGTTTTCTTCTATGCCGGTGCGCGTGGGGATCGGAGAGCAGGGACGGACTCAGAGAGATTTGTCTCAACTTTTCAAAATATTTTGAATTTTGAGGACATTTTTTTAATATGTAGAAGTGTTGTCCCTAGTAAAATTTTGCCCCACCTGATTTTTTGGGTCCGTCCCTAGATGAGAGAGCTTCTAGACTCCCCGGTTGTAACGTTTTAAATTTGAGTGAATTCTAGTTTTTAACCTCTAGTTATGTATTTCTGACACACTAATTACCCATACTCCATATAGGTAACAAAAAATCTAGAATACCGATTTTTAAAACCTTAGACCCTCTTTTTTATGCATTTTTTATTTGGCAAGGTGTGTGGTGATGATTGTGGCTCAGAAATATCAGGACAATGACGAGGATTGAGCAGATGGTGAAAAGAATTTTGAACATTATCGTCGATGATGACACCGATCTTTACATATTTTAACGCAACAGAAAGACCTAAGATGCTGGTGTATTCTAGCGAAACATGCGAAATGCCGAAATACGGCTAAACCCTGCTAGCAATTTTATTCATGGTGTATTTTTTATTTTATTTCACTAAATAGGGTAATAGGTGTCACAATGCACAATTGTAGGCTAAAAGGTGGAATTCACTCTTTAAATCTTCTAGTTCGCAGTGGCAAATTACTCTTCAGAATATGCGAGCCTCTATAGACTACGTGAAAAATTCTCAATAGTAAGTGCTCTCATATATATGCACACTAAAAACATACTTAATCCTGAGAAGCTGGACCATCGATTGAATTCTTGCTTCCTTTAAAAGTACCCTGGGAAAAAAAATGTGGCCAGATAACCATGGAGATTCTGCAATGTGCGGCCGTACAAATAATCATGCATCATCTTGTGCTAAATTATGTCCGGAGAAGAATTTTGCAATGAGTGGGTTAGGCGTAGATGAGCATGCAACCTTCTCCAAGGGTGCAACTATGCAGCGCGTCCGCATGCAAAGATGTTCATTATGTTTACAAAAATGGAAGATATTCGTTTCATCGGCCTAATATGCGAAGGCGAATCAATGATTTTTTTTTTTCCCTCTGAAGTGGTGAAAAGTGAAAACACGGAGCCCGGAGGGAATAATGATCAGTTCGTAAATTAAAAAATTAGTTTGCCAACTTCGATAAACTGGGAAACACAAGCTTTGTTGGCTACCCCGAGAAACAAAAAACTTGGATGCCGTCAAGAAAGATTGGTTGGCTCGTTTCTGCCAAATACTTTTGTTTTGGTTCTCCCTTGTAGCGAGCGCGATCTGACCCAAGTGCCCAACCATCTATCGTTAATTGTTCATCAGTTACAAATGCTGCCTTTTATCCTTTTCCATCGGAAAAACATTATCTTTCTATTTGTTATCATATCGACACCCAATGCAGATTGCGTATAATATAATACATTGCTTTTCTCCCACTACAACGACACCATTATTGTTTCGGATAATCACAAGAGCGATTTGGGAGCACTTGTTAGTAGCTAGGAGAAAGTAATTGTTCAAGGGGCCCTTTACTGCTTTGATCCATAGAAACCATCCAACATCACTAAAAGGGGACAATAAAATTATTGGATCCTTGCTCCTTTGATTCATGGCAACCATCCATGTAGCATCACCAGAAAGTACGGACAAATTCTGCTTAGCCCAAGGATACGAAATTCAGGAGCCTGAACAGTGATCACTCGAATTATTCAGGAGAAGAAAACTGCCATCTAGCACCTCAACTATTGTATATTTTTTCTCCAAACTAAAAATGGGAAAGGGTTTTGCATTTAATTATCTTGTATAAATTTCGCCACCATTGCAAGGCGGTTCTAGATGTCACATTGGTCATTTGCACAAATATCAACCCATTCCGCCAGTAAAATTAGAAAAATTCAAAAACAATTGTCAATAATGGGGAAATGGTGAAATAAAAAAATGAAGTAGTTCGACAAAGTCCGCGAGATAGTAGATGTCTTCGTGGATTGGCTAAACATAGGTGTGCTATTGAATATATCACGTCCTTGGGAATCAACAGCTAGGCCCGTGGAGCGTATGAGGTAGTCGTGAGATACCGGCGGTCGGGGACGGTAGTCTCGGCGACCCGTGGCGGCCGCAAGGGTGAGAAGAGGCACACACTGACGTTCCACTTAAACCATCGAGCGGTTGACAAGAGTGATAGCGCACGAGAGAGGAGAATGGGGATTAACCCCCAATTAACCGTATGTTAATTAATCTTAACAGAGTTGGCAAGACTATGTACACATGCGATTAGTCGGCCAAGGGGAAATTTTTCCCATGTTTAGACTCTCAATAATAGTGTTGAACAGAAGAGGCCAACAGGTATAGAAGACATTATCGTTCTTTTATTCTTGTCTTCGAGTACGATAAAATCCCCGCCAACCAACCATGGCGGAGATTCTGAATTACAAAAGTTGCATCAATTTAACAAGGAATTCAGCTTTCATTTGTGTTTGAGTAGAACCTACTCGAACATGTCGTCCTTAGACGGAATGTGGAACTTGACAGTATCCCTCCAGGGCGACCGAGGAAGAACCCTAGCCCCCAGCCGCCACCTCTCTCCTCCCTCTCCTCTCCCCTCGCCGTTCCTAGAGGCGGTTGCGGGGAAACCCCGGGCGCCACCAGTGAAGGAGACGGCAGGGCCTTGGCGTCTCGCGGCCATGGTGTAGCTTGGAGGGGCAGCACTCGGCGGTATATTGGATCGGCGGTGTGACCTCCTTCTATGGGTGATTCTCCTGACAGCGCTACAGCGGCTTCATGAGGAGGGCAGCCTTGGTAGGGGGCGTCGGACGGACTGCAAGGCAAGGCGGGCCAGGGAGTGGACGGTCGCCGTCATCACGGCGTTGCTGCTCTTGGCGGCGATCTGACGGGTGGCATGGTGGCCCAGGCAGATCCGCAACGACTGCGTGGTGACGTGTGTCTCTCTCTCTCTCTCTCTTCAGATCCCGGTCGTCTTGGTCGACGGATCTTGGAAGTGAGGTGGGCTTTTGGTGCAAGCCGGGCTCGGGCCAACTATTGCGGCACCCGTGGGTGTCATCACCTTGTTGAAGGAGTCGCCGCCACTATTCACCCGCCTCCTGCACTGTGTTCTTGGGGAAACCCTAGATATGGTTTTACCAGATTGGATGATGGTGGCACCTTCGGTGTCGTTTACCCCCTTGGGGGCATCATTTTTGGAACATGGGCCGCCTGGAGGGGGTCTGCTGGTGGTGCGGAGTTTCATCTTCGTTGATAAAGACGGTGGGTCATGGCGGTGTGGTGCAGCAGCGACTCGACGACGGTTGCGGCATGATGGACTCGCGCAGGTTGGAGGCGTTGTCTGGTGCCATGGTGACATCGATGGCAAGCTTGTTCCAAGGTCAATGCGTTGACAGGTTCTGAAGATGGGTTCATGGAAAATGGCGGCGGTGGCTTCTGGAGCGTGCGCAACGGCGCCCGTCTTGAATCTGCTGGACCGGTTAGTGCTCCCGGCCCGCCATTGGGTGGATCGGTTTGAGGCCATCGGTTTAATATGTTGTGCGTTGGTGCGAGGTCCGAGCAGATGGCTCTGACCAAGTGCACCCCCTTCCTCGTTGTTGTCAGACGGTGGCTTCAGACTTTTTAATGTATTACTTTGTAAGGCTCCGTGGAAATAATTAATAAAAAAACATTGTGTGCATTGTTTCGATGCAGAGGCGGGGGGTTTAAACCTCCATATCGAAGAAAAAAATAGTCTCTTGCATCAGCATAACATACCTCCAAAGCCAACATGTGGATCCCCAAGAGGGTCACTCCTGGCCGACATGTCGAGGTAGACACTGTTGAGTAATTAGGCAATAATTCCATGATTAATTCTAGAATATTAAGCATGACAACAATCGCTACTAACATGTTAATCTCAAACATACTAGAAGTATTAACTAACATGAACAGCAGCATACTAGCAGAAAACATGTTAAGCCAGCAGATCGGATCACGCAACACGTACCGGTCCGTGGTGGAGGAAGTAGTCGTAGCCGTTGCCGTTGCAGTACCGATGTTGTTGACGACAACGTTGGCGATGACCGGTCGAAGAAGACGGCGTTGAAGACGACGAGCTTTAGGTTCCGCCGAGCGACCGGGAAGACGAGCCGTGATGACGAACTTGAGCAGTCACGCGGAGCGCTTCCCAAAAACCTTATTCGCCCTCTCCCGTACAGGATCGCAAAGGCGAGCGGTTCCGGAGACATGCTGTCCCGTTCGCCGGTGCACGCCGGCGCACGGGATGGAGTACACTACGGTGGCGGCGCAAGGCACGAGTTTTGCAAAACCGATCCGTGGTGCAGAGTTATTGCGGCGCATGCAGTGCACGACATTATACAGCTCGGGAAAACCCTAACGGGTACAACGTGGGCCAAGTCCACGTCGCGCACGTTTAAGGTCGGTTACAGTAGCCCACAATCCGGGAGCGACCCGAACCGACTAACTGTGACGCGTCCGTCCAAACCGTTTTTCCCGGACTGCAAAAATAAAGCTCGGCTCGATCGCCGCGGCGCGTACGAGCGGCGGAGGAGGAGGAGCGCGTGAGAGAGCCTCTTGTTTTCACAAGCTTACCAAGTAGCACAACACTCCACTATATAAGATGGTGTCACTCCTCTCAAACTAGCGGGTGGGACTAAACTTTAGCTCCCACTCCACTCTCATGTGAGCTGCCACAAAAATGGGCTTTGAGATTTTTCTGAAATTGCTAATTGGGCTGCCACATATAAGCCCAATTATAACAGACAATGCCAGTAATGTGTGAGTAGGAAAAGGCATCGATAATTAGCACTCCCCGTCTCCATAATGGCAGCAAAGTCGAGTGTATGCCCACAACATATTCCGCTACGAACCAGTGTTTAATGAAAACCCATGTTGTTCCAGAAAATCTTTTTCTTTTACTAAATTGATTGTTAATACAAATTGGATAGGAAACTTCCTCATGCATAATGACGGTGAAGCAAATGCTGTTACATTTTTTTATGTGCACCTTCCAACATCAGATAAAATGCACGGAATCCTGCTCATCATTTAACCCACCTATTCCCATACAAATCTAATTGTTATGTGCCTGCGTGTGACAGATAGAGACTTCTGTGCAGCAGAGACAGCTGAGCATGCTGATCAGGCCCCATACAGCTTAGCCTTTCTGGGTGTGATCTATAGGCCATTAGGCCTTGATGACACATATTAGTGCTCCTGCACCATCAATTTCCTTGGTGCGCGGTTTGGCAAAAAGGCTGTGCAGTACAACCAGGACACTTAGGCTCTGATCTGCCGCACGTACTTATCAGAGCACCTGGATGACAAAAGAAACCAAATTGAAATGATTTCTTAGTGAAAGTACTCTCATAGTCTCATGGAACTAGGTGGCCCATGTTCATATTTAGATCAGTTTCTAGGTAAGCGGTTAACTAACCTGAGAGCTGGCCTAGCCTAGCCTAGATGTATAGGTAGGATTAAAATTGTACTTCTGAAGAATCACATGTCATTTCTGTACTTTGCATGAATCTTTAGGTTTAACCCCACTAGTGCTCCTATATTAAACTTTATACTGGTAGTGTGCTATTTCTCCAATTGCACTATGTATAGGTGCATGGCCATGGGGACATGATGTTTTGGCTCACGGGTGTAGATGAACCCGTTGTGCAAAATGCATTTTTAACGCATTTTTAAATTATCAAAAAAAAATGTTTTGGGTGTTCATATAAAAAATGTCTATCTGTGCAAAAAAAAATTCGCATCGAAAAGACATTTTATGTTGCCGGTATAAAAAAGAAAAAAAATATTACGTACAAAGTCATTTTGGAAGGCCGGAGATTTATCTTTTTTACACCGGGCATAAAAAACATCTTTTCATCCCGATTTTTTTCTACGAACATAGAATGTTCATATGTACACCTACAATTTTTGTTTGAATTTTTTTGACATTTTAAAATTCATCTTTTGAGTAGTGGGTGTAGATGCACCTATGTGCAGAAGTGGATTTCTCCATGGCCATATGTTACTCTAATCAGCTTTGGTAGTACGGCAAACTTCTAAAAGTGGCAAGTAAATGGGGTCAGTTGTGACTAATAAATTCAGGCCTTGTACCTGCAAACTAGTAATATAATGCAGGAAAAGAAAAGCAGGGAAGCGGCCTTATGTTTTCAGGCTATAAACTAAGTCAAGTTTAGGTCCTCCTACTGCCTCTTCACCGTCCGAGGAATCAGAGACCAGCATGGTGGTGGTGGGATCGAAACTGGGTGCAGCTACATATTGCCATCTGAGGTATTATCTGAGATCATCCACCGATTATGTGGAAACCAAAGAGAAGCTTTTGGATGGGGTGGAACGATTTTCATAAAATATTGGACACAAGAGATGCCAACCTACACTTGTCATTGTTTGATAACGATATCCATCAATAATTACTGCCTTCTTGGTATAGAAATGCTGCTTATTCTGAGCCACACTCGTGACGATATATCAAACCAGAACATACTCCCTCCGTTCCATAATATAAGATGTTTTAGATATTTCACATGTTGTCTAGATTCGGATTAAAAGAATGGAAAGTGGGTGAACACATATACTAAAACATGTCTAGATACATGCGGTACAAATGTGAATGTGGTAAAGGCCTAAAACATCTTATATAATGGAACGGAGGGAGTACGTACGTGCATAATAGACACAGTCCCATTAACAATTCAGCTATAGGGAGCAAATAGACACAGTCCCGTCCCGTCAACCTCTCAAGCACGGTATATTTTTCACCCTTGCATGTGCGAGGAAACATCTAGTGCTTCCGCATTGTTGTGTGTTGCTGTGATACAATTTCTTTAACGGTCATGAAACAAATCATGACTATAAGTGAAACAAAATTATTATAAGTGGTCTCATAACAAACCATGACTATGAGCGGAACAAAAGGTTAGGGTACATGGAACAAAAATTTAGACTAAAAAATTGTGTGGGTACATGGAACATGATAGTGCACACAGGGATTCTCAACAACATTGAAGCAAAAATTGTGCTCAAAGAAATAAGTAAGTGACTACCATGAAATCATGAATCAACACAGGAAAAGGCAAATGGGACTCGTGGAAAAATGAACCAAGTGAAACAAAATTTCAATGCACGTGGAACAAAATCATAACTAAAATCACAAATTCTAGCAAAATGCTAACTTGGACCAGATAGAACACAATTATAATGCCCAATAACCAAATAACATGTGCAAACGGACCATAATTTCCGAACAAGTGGAACAAATCATGAGTATATAAGAGAAACAAATTGAGTCTGACACGCAGTTACTGGTACAAGCAGTAAACAGTGACGGGGATAACCGTGGTCCGCATGCAGTTCTTTTTAAGGAGATAAAACAATCTATTAATTTTATTTGTTTTGGTGTGAGCTATTGCCCTAGGGCTTGTAATAATGTTGCGGACGTGCTCGCCGCTTATGGTGCAAAGTTGTGTGATGTTTCCCAAGCCGTTTGGCCGGATCATGCTCCAGCTTTTGCCCAAGTTTTTGTAGCCAGCGATCTTGCTGAGCCTGTTGAGTAATGCAATGCTATTACAGTTTCATTTTTTTAAACAGAAACAAAAAATTCGATCAAGTAATACAATGTTTTAGCGCATGAGAAATAAAAACACGACTATAGGGGAATAATTCTAGACTAAGTGGAACAAACCATAAGTTCATAACTATAGACGGAACAAAATCATGGACTAAATGGAACAAATTTTGATGCATGCGCAATGCATCCCGACTATAAGGGAAACAAAAATTGAACTAATTTTAAATATGTGGATCAAATAGCGACTAATAAAGTTTGCTAAATGGAAAAAAGTTTTGAAATCATGAAATAAAACATTTAAATTTTGGATTAAAAGAGAACCAAAAGAAAACTAAATTAAGAAAACACACAAAAAAGTATAAAAAGGTGGAAAATAAATAATACAAGAAAGAAGGACAGTAAGAAAAGAAAGAGACACAATTACACAAACATACATGCGAACGAAAGAATTGCATATGCTCTAGCGTTTTTGTTTTGTAATGCACATGTTCTAGCGTTTTTTCCTTGCCATCTATAGCCAGAATTCGTAAATAGCCTTTTCTGTGCCGCATGGCTTACTGGGACCTGCTGTTTGCTGCCTTTAGCGGCAAATCGCGGTCACGCCGCTCACCCTCGTCCCTACAACGGCGCTAAATAGGCCATATTTTCGCGGCCTAGTAGCAGGTACGGGTTTCTTTTTTTCTTTGTTGTCTTTTTTTTGTTCTAACATATGATTTTTTAAAAAAAATCTGAATATTTTTAAAGTTGAACATTTTTGAAAATAAACATTTTTAAACATGAACATTTTCAAAACGTGAACAATTTTTATTTTTGAACATTTTTTATTTTAAACAATTTTTTAAAACATAAACATTTTTAGAATTTAAATATTTTCAAAATCTATTTTTTAATTAAAATAATTTTTAATATTTTTTATCTGAACAGTTTTTTAATTTGAACATTTTCAAATCTGAACAGTTTTCGAATTTGAAGATTTTTAAAATCTAAACATATTTTTAAAATAAGTATTTTCCAAATCATATACAATTTTTTAAACTTGAACTTTTTTACTTTTTAACATTTTCAAAATCTAACCAATTTTTAGTTTTAAACATTTCCAAAATCTGAACATTTTTTAATTATGAACATTTTCAAATTTGAACATTTCTTTAATTTGAACGTTTTTCGAAAAAATAATTCCAAATCTGATCAACTAAGCCAAAATAGGAAATATAATATATGAATATTTTCAAAACCTAAAGATTTTTAAATTTGAATAATTTAAAAAGCGAACATTTTCTAAAGTTAAAATCTGAACGTTCTTAAATTTGAACATCATTAATATGAACCGTTTTCGAATTTAAATATTTTAAAAATATGAACATTTATCAAAATGAATATTTTCAAAATCATATACAGATAAATATTTTGTAATCTAAACATTTTTTGAATTTGAACATTTTCAAATCAATTTTTTTTAATTTGAACATTTTCTAAATTCGATCATTTTTTAAAAATGAATATTTTCAAAATACACAAAAAAGAAAAAAGAAACCGAGAAAACAAAACACAATAGAAAAGAAAAGAAAAATAAAAAATAAAATATAAAAAGAAATGAAAAATTAAAATGAAAGAAACAAAAATAAAAGAAAAACGAAAAAGAAACAAAAAAGAAAATTAAAAGTAACAGAAAAGAAAAATAAAAAGAAAAACAAACATAAAAGAAAATAGAAAAATAAATGAAAAAAGAAACGAAAAGCTAAAATGAAATAAACAAGAAAGAAAGGAAAAACGAAAAAAATTGAAAAACAAAAAAAAGAAAAAGAACAGATATAGAAAAAAGAAAAGGAAAAAACAGAAACGGAGCAAAAAAAAACACGAACTGGGCTGAAATGGCCGGCCCATACCGCGCGCGGGGGTGCGCGGCGCGATGTTGATTTGCCGCCTTTAGCGGCAAATACGATTTACCAGGCTTACTGCCACTGCCAAACCCCGAGCATTTCTTGGTAGGAGTTGCACGGGCATTACCGAGCAATTTCCAAGCCTTTTTTTTTAGGGTACGATTTCCAAGCCTTTTTGAGGCATGAGGTAACCGAGTCGAACCATGTCAACAGTAAAGCAAAAAAACAAAATTGTTGTTGCCTTGTGGGCCAGGCTAAGCGATAACCGAGGTATTCTGTTTAACAGCCTAACAACAACGAGGCCCAGTAACCCAACACACTTTCAACCAACCCAGTCCCTCGACCGAGGTCCCAACCCTGCCGCCGCCGCCGCCCCTAGCTCCCCTCCCACGTCCGACGGCAAAGATCTTTCCCCGACGCTCGGCAACGAAGCTCGTGGTTCCCCATCATCCCCTTCGTCAACCCCCCAATCCTTAGTTGCCGTGTCGCCGCTTCCTGTACTACCGGTCGACAGCCGCTTACTTCTGCGGCACCACGAGCCGAGTAAGAGGATGGTGAAGGGGATGCCCAAGTCAAGACCTATCAGAGCGGCGACTGACGTGGTCTTCGACCCGTCGGTCTCCGGCGCCCAGAAGCCCCGCCGCGCCGAGGCGCCGTCGTCGACCAGCGAGTACCACCACTTCATGGTTTCTCCTCGTGTTCCCTCGCAGCTTCTTTGAGGATTTCGTGGAGCACGTACGTTCTGTGGCATCCTGAGTTCCTAATCTATTTCTGTTATTTTCCCCTCTAGGGATCGAGTCTTGCGAATATGTACCACAAGCCAGCTCCGGAGAAACCCACCGACATGTCTGACGATGAGCCTGACATTGATATTGAGAAGTTGTTGAAAGATGTCGAGCTTTTCGGTAATTATCTCATGCTGCATTGTATGGCGCTGTTTGCTTGTTTCAAATGTCTCTGCTGAATCCATCGATTTAAATTTGGGAAAATATCGTAGCTGCATAAGATACCATGTGAAAGAGCAGTTTTTGCTTTGTTGTACAGCTATTTGACGATTCAATGGTGTATACCATGTAAACTCCATATGTCATATGTGTGAAGCTAAACTGGAAATTGTTCTATTATGTGCTTATGCAAAATGTTAGTCCATATTAATAAGCTCGCTTATTTCCTAAGACAGACACTTTTTTTTTTTTTTTTTGAAACGGTAAGACAGGCACTTGTAAAGTTCGGTTGAGTAAAACATAAGTAGTATTTTAGTTAGTTTATCTGAGTGTAACTCTTTCCACTGATGTGCCTATAGGTGATAGAAATAATGTGGCATTTTCTTCCATAATATATTTTTTGTTTGAAGAACTCAATTTGTTTCTAAATTGTTTGAACTACATTTGTGTTCCTGTAGATGCTTCAGAAAGAAAGAGTAGTATAATTGTGACCTAATTGATAGGAGTTAACTTTGTTTGACATATGTGTTCTTAGATTATGTACCATTTTATATGTAGAAGTTTCTTTTCGAAATTGTAGTTCATGTTTCCATATAGATATATGTGACCTCACGTTTTTATTCAGGTAGAAACATTAACTTGGTGCTACTTTTGCAGGTGCCTCTACATGGAAGGACCGGAAGCAAATACAGAATCGCAAAGTAGTTGAAATGGGCGGGAAGGTAATCTTTGTTTCCTTGTACATCCTGTCTTGAACTTTGCACCACCTCAAAAGTTTTCATTTGTCCGCAACAGGCCATTAAGAAGCAGCGTACACCATTATCTGTAGCAAAGCCAGCTATGAAGAATCAGCAGAAAAGGGAACAAAAGAAAATTGAAGAGGTATGCTTCTAGATTAATTACATTGTTCTGATTTGCTCTGGAACAATGAGTGACACATGATAACTCTATACAGGAAAGACTGCTTGGAATATTTAGGAAGCGAGACAAGAGCAACAAATTTGAGAAGACCAGACCAGAGGACCGTGTACTCAAGGCAACTGAAGGGCGCTTCAAGAACGGTATACTCGATGTGAAGCACCTAATGGGAGGGCCGAAACCATCATCGTCGTTCAGGGATGCACCAGAGCGGGAGATGAGAGGGAAGGGTAAGAAAGGGAAAGGCGGCAAAGGCAAAGGAAAGGGGAAGCAGAAGGGAGGCCGAAGAAACAGGCGTTGAGGGAGCACCTTTGGTAATGCCTTTTGTTGCAAGATACATGTGATAAGAGATGTTAAGCCAACACCCTGTATTCCTTTTTGAACATGTTCAGTTGTACTAGTAGTATTTTTAAATCAAATCATTCAGACGAAATGATCGTCCAATGTTACCCTATTTACAGGCCTGTATTTTTTCCAGCTGTTCAAACGTTTGCAGATGAGCAGCACCCCGGACTCGCAGAATCCGTATATTTGGCTGGTGGGTGCTTGTTCGTTAAACATGTGATGGCAATTCCAGGGATGACATTTGTGCTGGGGTAATAGCTATACTGCTAATAGCTCTTATGTTCTGAATTTGAACTGCTGGGACCTTGGCAGCTGCTCACACTTTTACAAGTTACAAGTTGAATTGTATAAAGAGACGGCCGTTAAGAGTCAATTTTTTGTTCTCTGATGTAGTCAATAGACAAACCATTGACCATGAATCTGATCATGAGAGCTTAATTTGGTACTTAGTTCTTAGTTATAACTAATCCTGAACACAGTGCCCGCTGTGTTACTTGCAATTTCACATCTCAAATTTCCGGCAAAATCTCTCAGAGAGACATGGTGGACCCAGAATGATAACATTTTAGTAATTCTACCCTTTATTAAAACAGACACGCTCAAACCTCCCTTCTGATAAGGTAGGCATGCAATGTAAACCGGCTTTCACGAGAGTGAAACCACAGCTTGGTCAGAAGCCTCGGCTGTAGTTTGAGATCTACATAAGACTGATCTAAGCTTGTAGTGCTGCTTGTTTTCTGCGGATGATGTACTTGACAACTTCATATGAAGAGACGACAATGCCCACTGATGGCCCTGTTCGTGCCATACGAGGGCCTGCTCCTCTGAATAGGCCCTTCATACCTTCATTCCTGCGACAAACCACACATCACAAGCGTTAAAGGCATTGAATTATGGCGAAACTTTTGTATGCAAGAGACTAGATGTAATGTCAGCAGTATAAAAAATTTGATTGGGTCACTGAAATGAACACATCATTAAGCATGCCCAAAACGCCTGGCATGATACAATGCCCATTGCTAACTGACTCGTTCAGAAGAATTCATGGAGTGGAGATGAGCAAGAACATAATGAGACCTGCTAGCTACTTAGCATACTATCTTGTAAGAAGAATTCTAGTCCACGTTATATTGTGAAGAGAACGGTTTCATTATCGTACAGGCCACGCTCTTCTATACTAGTACAGCTGAGTGAGCCTGACTCGTTCGTGTGCTTGTTGATTTCCGTGGTATTTCCATGGCTACTTCAGTTGAAAACTTAAGATTGGTATGTTGCAACCAATTTGCCAAGGGAATATGTAAAATACCTCCAAACCTCAAGCAGTATGCGCCGTGTGTTCATGTTTAATACTCTAGCAGGATCCTTCTGGAATGAAAATGGTAGATTTTGTAAGCACTGAGTAATGTGAAGAAAACAGAAGTATTTCATGTTATAGTTAGCATTTGCCGCACCAGGAATGAATGAAAGAAGATGGAGTTTAACTAACGAAAATCAAGTAGAGAGAAGTCTTGAGAAACTAGTGATAAGCCAATGGCCCCGAGCTTTACCTCTATTTGTCTGCGCGTCTTGGCAACATCCAGAGGACAGGTCGCGCCAGAAGAGATAACTCCAGCAATGAATCCTGCGGAGAAATTTGCCCCCAGTATAACTGCCACATTGCTTTGCTCACTAACTGATAATCCTAATAAGTATCTTCTAGTCTGCAAAGAAAGCATTTAAAGGTACAAAATATAGTTACCTCTACAGGTTTGGCTGAATTCAATTGTCTATCAGAATATAATAATACCAAACTCAGTAGAGTAGCTCACTGGTTCAAGAACCGCCCAACATATAGCTGAAAACGGTACATCACGTGCAAATTGTGCTCCCATACCAGTCCATAGAAGGTGGTATCCCCGAGCTGTATTGTCAAAAGTAAATGGCTTAATCGTAACAAACAAGAATGTAAAGCTAAATTATGAGTATGGTTAATTATTGTAGCTCATATGGTTAATTATTGTGCTGACATCATATGGTACGATTTGACTTCTTCATTAGTTACAGGCTAACAGACAGCACAGCAGACTAGCACATACATCTTTCAGGGTGGCTGATGCTTTGCCTTGATGAAAGCACGCCCAGTAAAGTCTTCCACATTCCAGGGGGTTTCGCTCCACCACTTGATTCTTTGAAGGCCTATATATGGAATGAAAATATATAATTATAGCTCGAGAATGGGATATAGAAATAAGTTGTATCCAGAATAAGTTTTCGTTTATATTTCAATTGTTTCTAGTACTATGCAGGTACAGGCAATAACTGTTGAATCACAAGCTAGTAAATATTTTTATTTTTACTTCTCTAACAATATAACTTATGATAAGGCTTTTATAATGGCTTGCAAAGTTTTCTCTGCACGGCCTGTTGGTGACAAGAGGTCTCCTTTCATTTGTTAGTACATACTTTTTGCTTTTAATAACGTTATTTTTATAGAACAGAGGGTTAAATATGCTGACCTGCATACGTGTTCTTGCCAACTCAATAGGGGAACAAGTTATACATGCCAATGATCGTCCAACAGCACCAGCAATGAGAGGGGCGTATGGCCTAAGTTTGGGATTACCGCGATCAGAATATTCCTCAATCCAATTGCGCAATATATCGTAAGAAGGCATATATATCCCAACCTGAAAGAAAACAAATTTCCACTGAGATATGAACCAAAGTACTTCAAAATGTATAATTCTATCGCTCCATGATGTTGATCCAAATTTTAATACAGATCCAAGAGGGCACGTAAAAATACATTAGGTTCTCAATCAGTAACAGTGTGGTGAAAGCTTTTTATTTTGAAGTATTTCATGTTTCCATTAAAACCTACAGAAAGATCATCAGACATAAATCTCAAATAAGCATTAATGTATCTTTATCACACATTCTGTTTCGAACAGCATCTTAGACACCTCATACTGTATAATAGTTGCTGCTACACCATACTCTTTTTTTTTACGACAAGGTCATTTCCATCCATTTTTCTAGTAAAGAGCAACATATGCCCAGATCTATATTATGCATATGGATATGACTTAGCCAATTGTTATTTTTTTCTATTATTTCATTTACGTTTACAAGATAAATCATGTTGGACTCCGTAGGAGGATGGGAAGTTGGTCCTAATTATCAGCATCCCGAGTCCCGACGAAATCAATTGTCATGAAGGTATAAAAATGCAATTTTATACACTGAGAAAAAATACAGAAAATTATGTGCAAGGCGAGGAAAACTCAACGTGATATAAATTTATAAAATAAGCTGTTAGTGCAAACAGAATACTAGTCATGGTCAGGTGGAAGGATATACCGTTGGTACAGCTAATGCTAAGCTCGCACCAGTACCTCTCCATAATCTAAAAATTCCTTCCTGCAGGGCTCATAAATTGTTACAGAAGATGATCAATCCAAAACAGGAGAGCACAATGAAGAAAAAAAACTCTGTAAGTGTATTTACCTGTCTAGTGATCTTAGAGAACACATCCATTGTTCCTCTGTACTGAAAGCATTCAGGACTGCAGGATGGCCCCAGACCATTTAATTTTAGTCCACCAGGGTTACACGATGGATAGCACCTAAAATCTGACCATATCTGAGCAATGTATTTCAAAGAAAAATAAATAAACCAGCAAGCCATACTTTTATGTAAGAATTAGCAAAAAAAAAAACTATACACACTTTTTCAGAAGAAAAGGAAATAAAACCTTGAACCATCCAGACAGAAATATATCTTCTTGTCAGTATGTAAGTGTTATCAGAATTGGGTGCCGCAGATGGTTTATCCAGTGCAAAAAGTATACACAACTTATTAATGTATTTTTTGGAAAATAGATTGGGACACACAGCCCACAAGGAAAAATATATGCTAGGAATATTACAAGCAGATAGTTGTCCTTGATGAGACATCTTTCCCCTTATCATTTAGTATGATCAGCACGCTTATGGGCTTTAACGTGCCCTATACAGAAGGAGATCAGCATGTGGTCTATAGATCTTATTTTCCTGTGTTTCTGAGTGTGAATTTTTATTTATTTCTGATTAAAAGGAGGATGTACAGAAACATTTCTTCTTCTCTTGCCGATGTGGTGGTGTTCTGAATCTCATCGATTCAATTCATATATCAGGAAGATAACAACTTCTTAAGTTTCCTCTGTATCGCAAATTCAGGTCAATTTGGCAGGGGTTAGTAATCGTCACATGGCAGTCTCATTCATTAAATTGCCAAACGGCTCTATGTGCCAGGCTGCCAGCCCTGTGTTACTCTATTGCAGTGCTTTATCTTTTGCTCCTCAGGAAGATGTAATAAGATAGATAAATTTGGTTATTTGTGGCTGTAAAACTGGTACCCCGGGTACTTTAATTTCAATGTAAAACAGGGCTGCAACTGCAAAGCCTTTCAACGAAAAAAGAAACAGTTCTATGTGGGACAGAACTCAGAAGTGTCAAGCTTACCGGATTGTAGACTACTCCAGCGGCTTGTGCCTGTAGTCTCGTCTGCAAGATTAAAACAAGGGTTTGCATCAACACCAACATCCACATGCATTCCAACTTCGCCTGGCAGCAATACATACAGATATACACTCTAGTCTCTAGGTACGTTTTTGAGAACCGAAGAGCACAGTGGCCATGTTCACCAAGACTAGAAGGCTCGCGACGGCGCTAAAAAATGACGGTTCGTTTCGTTCAGGCGGAGAGGCTGGGGCATGGCAATTGCCAAATTGGTGCGGGGCGGGGCGGGGCGGCGAGGCGTGGCGCGTACCTTGGCGACGTCGAGAGGGTTGACGAGGACGGCGGAGACGACGGCGGCTCCGGCCGCCGCGACGGCCCGCTCCGGGAATCCCAGGACCCGCTCGGCCGGTGGCGGCGGCGGAGGGGCGGGCTCCGTGGTCGCCATGGCGAGGAAGGAAAAGGTGAAGGCGGTGCGGCGGGCGAATTGATTGTTACTGTTGCTGCCGGTTAAGGGGCATACCAGAAATCGCGGCGCCGTGGAGAAATTCGGGAGGGAACGTGGTGGGCGCGTCGACACGGCTCGCGTACAGGCAGCTCCCGACAGAGATACCGCGCCGGTTCGTGGCAGTGACCACGTGGCGCGCTTGCAGCGACGTGTTTCCTTCTGGGTGTGGCCGTCGTTGCTGTGAGAGAGAGCAAGTTTTCTTTTCTTTTTTTGATTGACATGAACAAGTTTTCTTTAGGCTGTGCGGAACTTTTTTTTTTTGTGCATTGTCTGACTGTTTAATTTCTCTGGGAAGTTATCTGGCCGTTTGTTATAGATTTTTTCATTGCTCCGGTCTCTTGACAAGATTCCTCAAACAACACAGTGTATATTCAATCCTATCAACAATGTAGCTAACCTTGCAACTTGTGTTTTTTTTTCTCCATTATCTCACGGCTTTGCTTAGCACCAGAAACTGAAGGAATATACTTTGCCTGACAGACAAGATGAAACAGCAGCAACATCCACGCAGAGTCCGACGTATCTCCTGAACGCCTCAAATCATATCTGTCCAATAATCGCGATCAGATACTGAACAGACCGAGTTTTTTCTCCGAAATCCTTTAGGACCCAATATCGGTGATTCGCGAAATGGAAACTGAAGCAACCGTTCACAATCATTTCAGACGGTACAACAAAAGATCATGAACTTTGAATGTACGTGGTTATTCGTGCTTCTTAACAAATGATCATGAACTTTGGACATGCGTGGCCAACATGGTGAAACTACATTGATCCTTCTATGCTCAAATTGTGCCGATTACATATAATATCCAGTAAACAGTATCCTTTTTTTGTCAGAAATCTTAATCTGGAACTAATTAAAACAACGGGTCCAACAGATCACCATGTCCGGCCTAGCAAATGTGCTAAAAGTGGCACAAACTTAATATTCAGGGCATCTATTTGCTTTTCGAGCCTTCGGTGGAGCCCATGGAGCTTGCTTCAGCCAACGAAAATTTCTTCACCCTCTGCATTTTTAACAAAAGGAAGTGATTTAGAGAAATATGAACAGCGCATATTATAAGAGAGAAATACAATTTAGAATAGAAAATAAAAGGAGTAACGCAAAGGAAAACATGAAATAGATAGAGCCAAACTTAAGATGGGTCAGAGTGCCAACAGACGAAACTATAGTAAAAGACAGTGACGGGAAAATCATTTGCAGCTTCTTTTCTTGATGAAACAAATGGATCAAGACTAATTTGATTAATTGGTTATTTTACTCCATTTTTTCCTAGAGGGTTCAGCTACATTCTGGTATATAACTTTCCATGAGCATAGGGGGAAAATAACCAGATATTGAACATGAAAAGGGCATCACAACAATTTACAGAGCAGCTAGAATGAATCTAAAAGTTTATTGGGTCAATGTTGTTAGCTTATTGCACATGTTCAGATAATCCTTTGGATATGACATTTGGCTAGCCTGGATTGCACATATGCACCTAACAGGCAGATTTTAGACAAGTCGCTATCCAACAATATGACATGATTCGACTAGCCTTAGCAAATATCATACAATCCTAAAAGGAGATAAACTCCTAAAAGACTTTGCTATTTCCTCTTTGCTACTCGGAAGGGGAGTAACCTCAGGTACAATAAGCTTTGTACTAGCGGAGTATAAACAAGTGGTTTAAGACTTTGCAACTCTACAAACACGTGATTTAAATATTTATAACTTCTCAACCTTAAGCTTTGATCTACAATCAGTACCATCCAACAAAACTTGGATAAGGAATTATGTAAGATGCAAGTTTTCATACCATGTGCATACAGATGTTCTTAATCCTTGGATTGGATAAGGAATTATGTAATGAGGTGCTGATTTTGCTTGATGTTACACAGAAACGGAAGCATATGATGCAAGTTTTCATACCATGTGCATACAGATGTTCTTAATCCTTACATGTTTGGGAGATATAAAGTTCCTACAATAGTCCATCCAACAATGAGCTATGCACTCGAGATCAAGATAATTCAGTGGCGGGTAATTTCTTCCTTTATTTAAGGTGGGGATAGATAGACCTCCGTTACAGGATCACAAATCATAGTCGTACCAGCAGCATTAGCACCAAAAAGCAAGGTCTGAATAAACCTGATTCAAATCCTATTGTTCAGCTACTATTCATTTCACAATGGTTATTTTTTTATCAATGTGTAGATCAAATTTTGATGTAAAATTCTCTGGCATATTGCATGTATCTTGAGTCAATGTTGTCAGTTTAGTTTGCATGTTCAGATAGCCTTTTGGATATGTAATTCGGCTAGCCTAGATTCCACATATCCAGCTAACAGGCAGATTTTAGAGAAGTTGCTATATAACAATACGGCATGATTAGACTACCGTTAGCTAACATGAAAAAATGGAGATAAACTGTTATAAGACTTTGGTGTTTCCTCTTTGCTATTCCAAAGAGGAATTACCCCATGTCCAAATAAGTTGGCACTATCTGAGTACACAAAAGTGGTTTAAACATTTGTAACACTGAGTCCAAACAAGTGATTTAAACATCTATAACTTTTCCCCCTTAACCAAGTTTTGATCTACAGTGACTTAAGTTTATCCTCAGTATGCTAGATTGCTTCAATTGGATAAGGAATTGTGTGACAACGCGGTGCTCACTTTTCTTGAAGTTACAAGGAAGTATATGATGCAAGCTTTCATACCATGTGCATACAGATGTTCTATGAAGTCCTACAGTAGTTCATCCAAAAATGAGCTAGGCACTCAAGATCAAGATTATTCCGTGGCGGGTGATTTCTTCCTATATTTAAGGTGGGGATAGATAGACCTCCGTTACAGGATGACAAATCATGGTAGTATCGGTAAGAATCAGCCAATAAATCCACGCGGCAGCAGCAGCACCAAAGGCAAGGTATCTGAGAGTAACTACCTTCTGGGCGATGCACTCCCGGAGCCCGTCGAGGAGGGAGAGGCACTTCTCGCGGTCGTACGGGTTCTCGGCGGCGCAGTTGAGCAGCGCCAGCGCCTCCTGCGCGCACACCGGCCGCGGCGTCGTCGCCTCCTTCTCCATGCCGATCCAATCCAACAAACCAACAGCGCGCGCGAGAGCCGAGAGGGAGGGGTGGTTTGGGAAAGTTACTACTGCCTGGCGGCGACCGTGGCGCTGCTACGTATTTTATTCTTATCGTCGGCCGCGGCGAGGAAACTAGCTGCCGGTTTGGTGTGTCGGCGGCGGCTTGGGCGAGAAGAAAGAAAACCAGCGGCGCTCCGGCGGCCGTAGATGGCATAGAAGAATTCAGAAAGTTCTCGACTTCTTACCCTTCCTAGCCCAGCCCAGAGGAGCCCATATTCAAGAAGGGCCGCCGTTCCCATAAGGGCTAGGAAAGTTCGGCCCATATTTCGAGAGAGCCGTTTTATGGCCCATGTCTTGTCAGACTCATCATTGCGCAGCAAAATTCCCCACTCTCTCCCTCCAAGCAGTTCGGAAATCCCGGGACCAAGCGGCGGCCAGCCAGCTCGCCATCTCGAGTTTCTGGGGGCGGCGCTAGGGTTTCGAATGGAGCCCGAGGAGGCGGAGGCCGTGCTGGAGACCATCTGGGACCTCCACGACAAGGTCAGCGACGCCATCCACGCGCTCTCGCGTGCACATTTCCTGCGCACCGTCCGCCGCTGCGCCGGTGACAGGACCACGGGCGTCGTGCACATGAAGGGCGTCCCCGCGGACGGCGACGAGGAGGCCGACCTGGACGCGGTGGCTAAGGAGGCGAGTAGCCTTCACGCTATCCGCGCCGCCCTCGAGGATCTCGAGGACCAGTTCGAGTGCTTTCTCGTGAGCCTCTTAAACCCCTCCCCTTGTCCCTCACTCTTGTTTCTATGGTTCGATTTGTCATGCTAGGTTACGTATGTCGCTCTCACCTTTCATATAATTTTGTAAAGGAATGTCGTACTCGGTAATTTGGTTGGTAGAGGATATTTCTGTAAATTGGGGAGGGACTCGCGGTGGCTAGAAATGCCGGTAACTTAAGCAACTGGTTACTGAAGATTGAATGCATGGTCAGGATAGGTACGATTTACAGCGTGAAGTGATTGACCGGAATTGACTAGTCTCTAGTGTCCACACTTGTTTTGGAAGCTCGAAATCACCTTGAAATAAATCTGCAAATAGTTCATTGGCCATTTTGTATGTTTGTGACAATTCAGCCATGTGTATATTTACATCCATATGAGGTAAGAACTAGCTCAATTTATTGTGGACAATGGGTCCTTAGTCGACATAGTATTTTTCCTTGGAAGATTGTACTCATCTCAAATTAGGTGAAACTACTGCAATTTTGGCATATCGGTCTCAAAATTCTCATTGACAAGACAAATATCTGTGAAAGTCATGCATCAGGATGACTCTTCAGACTCAGAATAGATACACTATAACTTGCTTTCTGTTTAACAAAGTGCTAGTGATCTTGCTATACTGAACCATTTGTTGAGAATATTTGAACTTATATTTTTGCCCTGGCTGCAGCATTGATTGAGGCACGTGCATATCCTTGTTAAATTAAGAAGTGCTTGTTCGCACCATGATTAACTATGTCGATATTTATGTGGTAGGAAACTAGGAATTTAGAGGTGTACCATGCTCTAATGCTGAAGAATTTTATGTATCACTTCTCACCAGGTCAATATTGTATGAGTTCTAGTACCGTGAATGGACTGCTAGATTGCGATCCAATTCTGTTCGCTCATAGAAATTTGAAGATAACAGTTCAGAAGTCTCCAACCTTTATAGGTTGAGGTCTGTTTTTCTTGTGACCCACTAGGTTGTTGTGCTCTGCTTATTTGGCACTCCCAAGCTGGCTATGGAATTTCATTATGAGCTATGTGTATTTAACGAGATGAGAGCTTTCTGGTTAGCAAGGTACAATGCGGGCATTTAGATTGACTCTGTGTGATTAACGAGCTATGGTGTATGATAGCTCCAACTAGATGTTCGTGAAGTGGAGTATTGAAGCATCCACTGACTTTTACTCAAGTCAGAGACAGTACTTGTCATCCAAAGGAGCAGTCTCACTGCAATTTTATCAAACTTGTGTAAGGATGGACCAAGCTGACTGCTTGTCAAGATACTTTAATGATATCTAACAGCATTAGAAGGGGGTATGATCCTAAGTAACATGTAGTTAATCAGAAGGGAAGCCACAAGTTAGGAAATCATTCAATTATGGAAGTTAATAACTTATATTACATGGTTGGAACTTCAAATTTCTGCTCCCTCTGATCCGGTTTAAATGTCGCCGGAAAAGAACTGAGCAGGTACAACTTAATAGTACAACTCGCGACAGTTATTTGGTTATTTGGGGTCAGAGGGAGTAGATTATTTTATGTTAGGGAAATAAAGGATGGCACACAGAGAGACTGTGAAGGATTCAAGGAAGCGAAACTATGTAGTAATGTAACCGAAACTCGTAAAGTTTGGGGTGTTTTAATTAAACCTGTGTGTTACATATGAATATCGCTAATTTTTAGTAGAGTTGCCACTGTTTACCGGTGTGTATCATTATTTGAGAGTCACTCTCACTCTTCTGGAATTATTACAAGTTATTTTCATTGTTTGATCTCCAGTTGCATCTAGATGTTAAAATCTATAACTTTTTAATGTATACAAATTTTTCCTTCATTGCCTTAGTACGCCTTGTTGTTTCTGTGGACGAATTGTCGAATTTTCATTAAGGCCAGCTTATCCTTGTTAGAATTTGGGTCACCTTAAATATAATCCATGACTAATGCTTGAACATTCTATTTTCAATGTACTTATGTCTTACTCATTTGCAGGCTGTGCATTCACAGCAGGAAGCAGAACGGGATATTGCATTACAAAGGTTGCAGCAAAGTCACATCATGCTTTCAATAAGATTAAAAGAGCATCATGGGAAAAATCACAAAGTCATAGATGAGGCATCCGACTTCATCAATAATGTCTACCATGACATCTGGCCTACTCCGTCCGTAAACAAGCCTGAGAAATCAAGAAGCTATTCTGGCACTAACACTACCAATAATAGGAAAAATGGATCAAACTTCTTGGGGTGGATGGTTTCTTCATGTATGGATTTAGCTAGGAACAGTTTCAACATAAAAAATATCTGTGGTTTAGTAGGGAATAGTGCAGTGTTAGCTGTTGGCATGATTACAATGCTGCACCTGCATTTCTCGGCTTCTGGAGAACAAAGTCTACCATGTCGTAAATACAGCTATAGAAGGATCAGTCATGGCAACTGTTCACAGTTCGAGACATCCTCCCTGGCAGGGGGTAGTAGAATGAGTCATCTTGATGTATTTTTAGCCAAAAGTTGAGAGGGCTTTTGGTTTTGCCTCACCTTATCTGATCTGCTGTTTGTACAAATTTGCTGGTATGTGTACTCCTAGGTCATTCTGTTTTCTGGGTACCCCGTGCCCATCGATCAAGTTGCCATTCTAGGGATGGATTGCGTTGTTGTAGGCTAGCTTAGCTCTGGTACTTTCAAATATTTGTAGTGAACAACTGTAATCCTTGTTGTTGTATGCAGCAACATGCTGTTTTCTTGTTAATCTGTTGTGTGCTCTGTTGCTAGTATGTGCAAATCTGGCTTCACTTGTGCAAAGTAGTGTTCAGAAATGTGTTGATGGACTCGTTGGAGATTGTTTCCTGGTTTGGTGCTTGTGATGACTCATGTATGATTGTATATCTATCATGTGGTTTGTTTCGGTTGTTTTCCCTCGGCCTCTTCAGATTTCACTGAACTTTAGCAACTAGTCCAGATTCTGTTGGATTTGTTACCCTGCAACCTGCATTACATATAAAATCTCAATCTAGAAACTTTTGTGGAATGTCGTTCATGGTGTTCACTACTAGTAATAACTAGTCTAATTTCTCTCCAAGTTGACCTTGAGAAATAGAGTAAAAAATATCAAGCTCAAAGCAGCTCACGGGTCTGGACTTGTATCTTTGTCCGTGCCGTTAAGTCCTGCACCGAAAGTTTCAGGCTCCGAGCCAAATCAACGGGTCAGAGCAGCGATCGTGCTGCCCCCGTATGGATCATACCGTTGGTTGGGTGCGCCAATGCACAGCACCGATTGCACTGGCGCAGTTCCATCCATTGACCTGCCAAGGGAAAGGAAAGGAAAAGGAGGGCACGCGGCCCAAGAACCCGTAGGTCGCAGCGTCGCCGTCGCGTTGTACTCATGGAAAACAACACCGCGCCTCGCTTTTCCCTCTGGTGCCAATCGTGGCCCGTGCATTTCACGGATGGATTGGTCCCTGCGCTGCACCGTCTTGGCTGCCATGCGTGCAGTGCAGGGCTTTGGCCATTGGCTGGCCACCTTCGAGCGCAAAAGCTATGGTCCTCTCGGGCCACTGCCACGGCCGTACGTATGGGAACTTGAGTGTTGAGGGGCTTCATCATTTCCAATCATGGAGCTTGGGCCTCGTTCGTGTACATGTAGGACTTGGATACGTACATACTAGATGAATGGAGAGTATACTTAGTACAAGTACTAGGAATGTATTGTCAACAGAGCCTGATATCTGCCGTCCAGAAAAGGAAGATGGTGTAGCTAAGAGCAGGGACAGGATAAGCAAATGCATTGATGAACGTAGCATGTGTGTGGGTATCAAATTCTACGGGAGAATTCGTGTAGTAGCTCGCTGCCCTCTCGATAGGTCCTGTCACCGAGTTTTGCAACCGCAACCGCCTACGGTTCAACTTGCAAGACACTGTCTCCGGGTAGCTTGCTCACGGTTGACCGTTCGACGGCCGAACCCAGCCAAAAATCCATGCTTCTTTTCGTTCCTGCGCCGTGCCGTCGCCATCGCCCACCGGTGGCCGTAACTAGGGTGTCAAGTGGGATTCCATCTAAGTCCCACTTGTAGTGCATTTTGCTTTTACTAGTGTAAATTTCAAAATTTTGAACTAAAAAAGGCAAAATACACTAAAAGTAACATCCCGGCGGGATCCCACCTTGACACCTTAACCGTAAGGGGACAGCACGGCGCCATGCCCACACCGATCCCCGCCAGATACGGTGGGTTCCAGCGCCGGCGTCCGGCCAAGGGTTGTCGCCGCCGCCGTGGCACGTATCGCCCGGATGGCGACGCCGCCCGCTAGACGCCCGATCTGCCCGTGCTCCCCGACGTACGGTGAACCCCAGTCGCCACAGCGGTTGGGTTGGTTGCAGCAGCAGGGGCAGTAATCGTGCTCGTACACTCGTGCTCCACCACCCATGTTTTTCAAACAGAATTTAGGGCCATGTATGTACGGGCGTTACGGCACATCTTGGAATGCGGTGACCTCGTGCTCTTTTACAGGCACAAATTCCATACGGAACGGTGTAAATTCTTGGGGGAGAAAACTTATCCCTTTGGGCTGGTTTTCTTTCTGGCGACCACTTCACGTTTTCAGCTCGCTCTGAATACATACATCGGACAAACAAGGATTGGTCGGAGATATGAAGTCAGTCGATCTCACTCAAAAAACATCTTTAGAAGAAAAAAAACATCCATGGACTTCACACGCTGGTCAAGTGGGGCCGGCCTCGCCCTGCCCCTGCCACGAATCTCTCCAATCCAAGGTCTACCCCAGCTGCAAGTACATGTGACGCTCTCTGAACTAGCCAAGCTGCTGCTCCTAGCCTGCTGCTGCTACTACACATGCCGCACTGCCACCGATCTCCGTTCTCGGCGAAATCCTCTACATGCACAGCGCTGCGCTGCTCAGGCAGCTGAGAGCAAAGCCCAAAGCGAAGGAAAAGTCGTACGTACGCCGCTGCCTGCGATGGCCACAGTGGAAGAAATTTACT
The DNA here is from genome assembly GCA_012064385.1 of Puccinellia tenuiflora. NCBI lineage: Eukaryota > Viridiplantae > Streptophyta > Magnoliopsida > Poales > Poaceae > Puccinellia > Puccinellia tenuiflora. The sequence continues at coordinate 181,453 of QRDG01000053.1, forward strand.
ATCCTCGCTCGGCCGGCCGTCTTGGATCTCCACAGTTTTACGCTCCTGCAGTGCAGTTGCAGGGCGTTCAAAACGATAGCATAGCACCCCATGCCGGCCGCTACCACGCGGGTACGACACGGTAACTGTGTCTGACTCCACGAGAGATCGTAGGCGGTAGGCTCACACGAATCAACAGCACGAGTGGTACGGTACGGCCCTGTGCCCACGAGATTGAAGGCGCAGGGGAGATCTTTTGAGGAAGGAATGTGAGAATGTCACACCTGTAGTTTGATTTATGATAAGAGTGCGGAGAAAAAAGCAAACGAAATGTATGCATGATCTTTTGATACGTATGCAAAGTAGAAAACACGTGTAAGTTTTATTTATACTCGCAAAAGCGTGCTTTGGATCAATTATTCAAGAAATTACTTTTTTTTCGAAATGGATTCAAGAAATTACGTACAAAGTAACTCCTGCAACTGGTAATTGTAATGAAATCTCTTGCATACATCTTCTCCTCCATGGTATCAATCTTTGGAAGACGGAATAATGCCTTGGCTTTATTAAAGAGACTGCAATTGGGTTGCAGGAAAATATTGCCTACACGAATTCGATTACCAATAAAGGTTTATGAAAGTTTCTTGAGTAGACCATCCAAAAAGATGGCAACACTTGAGCGATAAATGTGCTTAGTCCGGAGATGATCCCCTATAATTGCAGGTCGTCAAACCACGAAAACTTCACTATATTGTCGAAGAAAGATTCCAACTCTACAAAGAATCAAACCAACGTAAGCAACATGACACATCACGGGATCTCTATAATCGGATCTACTTTTAAGTAATACAACTCCCTTTATCGAAAAAAAGTATAATCGGATCTCCGAGGACACAAATTTCTCTATGTCCATCACTACGCCAAAGACTTAGAGTAACCTCATTAACAACAACATCACGGCAACCACTAGACGCCGACAAAAAACATAAAACTCTAAACAATCTGAGCACCCCCCCCCCCCCCCCCCCCCCACACACACACACACACACACCTCTTTGTGCCAAGATGGCACTTGGAGGAGAGGGGACCCAAAATATCTACAGCGGTGGCGGCTCTTCTTTGGAACCATAGTGCAAAAGAAGTGAGTACGTATGAGTGAATGCTTACATCTACATCGGCCTCCAGCCCTCCACTATTCCGAAGTAAGTTGCTTTGGGTCGTTACCCAATAAAATCGAGAACTTTTACAGTACCCCTAAACTAATAGGAAACGTCCATTTCTGTCGATCTAACGGCTCCAGTTGTGCGGTACTCCACAATTTGTCCACGGAGTACTCGATCAAAAATTCTGGTAAACTCAAGGAGTACCTCCATCAGAGGGGTATTTCAGTCTTTTCTCATCTTACATTTTATTTGGCCAAAACTTTTCCCCGTTGAAATCCCCAAATCACATCAAGGGCAAAACCTAATCGGCAAAGTGAGCAGGAGCCTTACGGCCGGGATGATGCACCGCGGCCTGGTTGTCAGCCCCCAACAGCCGCCGCTCGCCATGGCTGACGCCGCTGGCGGAGGCGCGGAGCAGCCGGCGACTGTGGCGCTAGATCCCACGACCTGTTCTAGTGACCGTCCTCTATGACCACGGTCTCCACCCGCGCGTGCCGCAGCCGCTGCCCCTCCACGGCCCACGCGGCGTAGGAAAGTTCGCGGTCCTCATCAACTGCCTTCGTGGACTTCCTGCACCCCTCTCGTCAATCCTTGAGGTTCTTGATCACAGGGGCCTAGAACAGAGCAAGAACAGGATGGTGTAGTTCATGTTTCCTGGCTGTTTAGTTTCTGCAGCTGTTTTGCTTTTGCCCGTTTTCATGAAGGATTGCTGGTATGCTAGTTAGTTCTTTTCTTTTTACTGCTTGAGATGCAGGATGGATGGCTAGGAAGTATGGAATGTTGATTCGTGGTATATGCTTGGCATTCTTAATTTCATAGATTATGGCGGATGGGTATGAGCGCCAACGTATTATCGGTCTAAAGTGAACGCTCCTTGTAGGCCAAATAATACCATCAGCACAGTCGTTTCAAAATTAAGAGGTGTACACTCCACACACCGGACTGAAAATATATGAAGAATGTTGAAGAATGAGGTGCCTTCTGCACCGACAATAAGTAAAAATTGCAACATTGCCTTGCCACCAATATCAACACCATCAGTGTCCACAAAGTTGCCAATTACGGCCACCTTGTGATGCGGCATGGCCAGGCATATCTCCACCAGTTAAGGCCATTAGTGTTCAGATAAACATGTTGATAATGTCAATTACATCATAATTCTATTTCACCAATACATATGATTTCCCTAGTCGTTATTCATGTCTACTAGATGTATCCATACAAGAAAAACTCATCGCGGTAGGATTAATCTCGACCTCCCACAACTCACGGGTACAGCTCCATCGTCGCAGTATGATGTCACACCGACTGATTACAGCTAGAGTAGTACAGTACAGCAGCACAACAATTTTTCATCTACCAACCAGTGTTGAACCAATCAGTTAAGAACAGCCAAGACGGAGCGTGCGTGCATCAGAGACTCACGTCCGGACGACGGCGCAATCAATCGGGGACGCTAGATCGCGACGGCGGCGGGACAGCGGTCGATCGCGGCGGAGGCAACGACGCGCGCTCGATTGACTAGCGGCGGAGGCAGCGGCGCTCGATCGGATGGCGGATGAGATGGGAAGTCCTGGCCGAGGAAAAGAAAAATCAAACCCGATCGTGTGCTCCTTGGTCAACCGGAATGACAGACTAAAAAGTCTAAAATGCCCTCAATTACAGACGACCAGATCTACCCGATACTCCAGCTCGTGCTGTTGGAGTACCAGGGTACTGTAAAAATCCTCATAAAATCATCATCCACGGTCGATTCAATGCATTCATTTTGCATACCTTTAACTAACGGTCTATCAAAGAATTGACATGTTTCAAATATGTGTGATTTGCATGAATCATAAAATTGAACATCATATGCCACTCTTTTATAGCGGCATGATAATTTGCACATATACACACACACTAAGCAAGTTATAAGACCTAAATGTACAAAGGTAAAGCGACGAACAAGTCATAAAATGATATATCTTTTGAGTGACGTCTTTACCTTCACCATTGAGGTTGATATGGCCATTTGTAGGCATGTGAGTTTTCATCTCCTTTGTCTTCTACATTCCGAACTTGTTCATCATGTCAGTGGTGTACTTGGTTTGATAGGAGAAGATTCCTTCTTCAGGTTGCTTCGGAATTCTAGGAAGAAACTCAACTCATCCATCATAGATATCTCAAACTTCCCACCATTAGATTTCTAGAGCTATCACTATTTTTTGTTACTACACCAAAATATGACATCATGAACATTGTTAGCATACAAACCAATTTAAGCCTTTTTTTTAAAGAGTGATATTGACTTTTCATTTGAACAAATTGTGCAAGAATAGAAAATTCCTAGGGTGCTCATACCATTTCTTAGTGCTTTCCTATGCCCATACAGCGACTTATATAATTTATAGATGCCATCGATGTGACTAATGTCCTCAAAACCCAATGGTTGTTCTATATATACGTTTGCATTAATAGGTCCATTTGGAAATGCACCATTACATCCATTCGGTGGGTTTTAAACCATGTTGGTTAGAATATGCAACTAAGATATTACTTGACTCTAAATGTAGTATCATAAATTTAACTATAGTACAAACCTTTGACTTGTGTTAATGGTTGTCCCACCAATCTTGACCTGTTACTTACAACATGGATATCTTAATCTTGTTTGTTCTTGAATATCAACTTCGTCCCAGTGACATTGTGAAGCTTTCCATCCAGTATATCAACTAGAGACCATGCTTGATCGTGGGCGAAGTTTTAAGACCTTATATGTCCTGGTATTTTTTACATCTAGCCATTGGAGGTGGCTAACGCCAAGAGAGAAGGGCAAGGTGATGATGGAGGCTACTCGGAAAAGGATAGTAACTACATGTACCCATGTTCAGGTCCTCGTTGGTGGAGGAACCCTATTGCTGCTATAAATCATTATTGATATAAATCTGCTTACAAGTTCACCACCGACTTAGAAGCTTAGCCAGCATGCTTGGGGCTATGCCTTCACATTCCATCTTACCTTGCTTAGCTCCAGTGACATCCTTTCACGAGGCTTAATAGTATTGATTGGATACCCATATCAACAAGTTGCAACTTCTTTTACGGAAGCTCATCTTGATAGAGCTCCGATGTCAAGCGTGCTTGGCTCGGAGCAATATAGGGATGGGTGACCGACCGAGAAGTCCTTCCCGAGTGCGCACGAGTGAGGATAAAGTGCACAGAAAAGACTAGTGTTTGTCTGTGGGGATAGTTTCTAACAGATTCTTTCATGCATTCCCAAGCAAGCGCTAGTGGCTCGTGATCTTCCTGTCTAAAACTTATAATATCAGAACGTAGCAGGTGAAAAATATTTGGTCATAAAAATGTTGCAACAATTATCCCATGAGGTAATAGTGCCTTGAGGTAAAGCTAATAACCATTCTTTTGCTTTCCCTCTAAGAGAAAAAGGGAATAAGCGTAGCTTGACTGCACCAGGTTCAACATCCTTCATGCGCATCATATCACATAATTCAGAAAATGTATTCGAGTGCATACCTGCATCCTCTGATTCCGTTGAATCAAGTTCACGAGATTAGCCTTAATCTCATACTTTTCAATTGTAACAGCTGGCTAAGTGATGGGTGCACACAGATAATCACCATTGGGAGTAGCAAACTCCCCAATCTTCTAGTTTGCCATAATACTAAAAAATATCAAATAAAAGACATACAATAAATTAAGGACAAAATGTATTCAAATAAGCTAAACAAGTAATAAACTGAGAACAAATAATAAACTAAAACTTTAAGAAAACTAAAAAGGACTCTAATGACCTTTACTAGGGCAGCAAAAATACGTCCCCGGCAAGGAAGACAAAAATAAGGTTGTGATGACCCACAAGTATAGGGGATCGCAACAGTCTTCGAGGGAAATAAAACCCAAATTTATTGATTCGACACAAGGGGAGCCAAATAATATCAGCTACACCTGGAAAGTAACTCACTTCATGCAATTTATCAGTAGCAACAATAGTATAACAACAGTAGTAATAAAGTAATACAGTAATAATGTAAAAACAGCAGTAGTAGCAATTGTAGTGACAGCAGGATTAAAACACCGTAGGCATGGGGATGTAAATACGGGTGCTGCATGGATGAGATAGTTCATGAAATAATTAACAAGGCAACATGTAGATAATCAAATAAACAGCAACGAGGTGCTAATAAACATTGGCATGTATTCCGTAGGTAGTCGTGCGTGCTCGCAGTGAGAAACTTGCACGACATCTTTTGTCCAACCATCCCGTGTCAGCAGGGCCTTTATGAGGAACTGAAAGGTAATTAAGGTACTCCTTTTTGCAAAGTACCGGAGCAAAGCATTAACATTCAATGAATACATGGAATCCTCAAGTCAAAACCATCACCTCTGGTTGTCCCAAAAACTGTCATTTTGGGGCCTCGGGTTCCGGACAATAACAGGTGCAAACAACTCGTAGATATGATCCAAAACAACATTTATCATAATATGTTCAAATCTGAAAACATGGCACGTGGGCCCTAAGTGTCAAGCATTAAGCACACCAAGTTGCAACAACGATAAAACAACACTCTCACAAATACTAGGCATCATGCCCTAACAATCCGACGTCTTATTACATGAACAATCTCATCCAATCCCTAACATCCCCTCAGCCTACAGCGGGGAATTACTCACACATGGATGGGGGAAACATGGATGGTCGATGGAGAGGCGGTGGTGATGGCGACGATCTCCCCTTCAATCCACGTCCCGACGGGGTGTCTGAACAGGAACTTCTGGTCCCCGAATTAAGTTTCGAGGAGGCGGCGGCGCTCTGTATCTTTTCTTGAAAAACGATCGGGTGTTCTCGCGTTTTTAGGACGAACGGAGTAAATAGGTGAAAGGGCGTCGCCAGCCGAGCCACCAGCTGGCCAGGTGGGCTCCAGGCGCGGCCAGGTGGCGTCTGGGGGCTGCGGCTGGCCCCCGTAGCTCCCCTTCTGGATCCGTGGGTCTTCTACAAAAATATAATTTCTGGAATTTTTCCAGATATTTCCAAGAACTTTGATATGTGCACAAAAATAAGACACCAAGCCAATTCTGCTGAAAACAGCGTCAGTCCGTGTTAGTTCCCAATGGACGTATCATGCAAATTAGAGGAGAAACAATAGAAAAAGTGTTTGGAAAAGTATATACGGTTTGGACGTATCAAACTCCCCCAAACTTAGAATATTGCTTGTCCGCATGCAATTCAGTTGATAAACTGAACGCGATAAAAGAAACTTTTACAAACACATTTGCTTCTCATGATGTAAACATACTTGTGCTTAAGATCAAAACTTTGACAAGTGCATGGTAAAAGTCCTAATAGAAATGCAACTTAGCAACCATATAGACATATGAAAAGATTCCAACATACTAAGAATTAATAATATGGCATACAACCATTAACGAGATTGCAAAGCTCAAAATAAAGTATGGTATGATGGTATCTCGCTAGCCCTTTCTGGTACCGCAAATCATAAATGCAGAGCACCTCCGAAGTTCAAGTGGAGACTTGAACAAAAATATCAAAGATACTGATACGTCCATTTTGCATCACTATTTTACATCATAATTCATCTTTATTCATTGATATATTTCATATCATGATGCAAGACTTATGTTATTTTATCTTATTTTGCATGATTGGCAATTATTGGGGATGCATCTGCTGGAGCCAGAAATCAGCTGGAAAAGTACCTGTCAAGATACCCGACGTCGGAAGCTCAGAAAATTCCAGGAAAATAAGAAAGTCAATATTATGAAGAATTAGTCACGGAGCCGAAAAGGGGCACGGAGGCAAGCTCCCAGGGGCAGGGGCGGCCTGCACCCACGGGCCCACCCTTGGCCGCGGCAGGGGCCTGCCCCTGGCCCCTGTGGCCCCTCTCCATCTCCCCTTCGGCGTATTATTGACCCTTGACCTAAAAACTTCGGGGGCATCGACGAGGAATTTTTCCGCCACCTCCACGAGGCGGAAACCATATAGAGAGAAGAAGAGCTCCGGCAGGGAGAAATCTACCGGGCAATTTCCCTCCCGGAGGGGGGAATCGTCGCCGCCATCGTCATCGCCATCACGCCAAGCATCATCGGGATCATCATCAACATCATCTCCACCATCATCACCGTCGCCATCCCATCTCATCTCGCTGTAACAATTATCGTTGTGTTGCTATTAGTGTAGCGACCTTGCCTTTTAAATAGGCCAAGATCCCTGTGTTTTGTGCTAGTCCCTAGATCGAATAGCTAGCACCACAGTTCAAGATGTAATATCATGCAAATGCGTCAAATATCTATTACATCGAAGATCCAGAAAAATAGTTCATTACAAGTTGCATAGCCGAAGGCTAGCATTTTACAAAGTTCAGCAGCGGAAAACATAAATAGCATGGAGCCTCATCATCTTCATGTGCCACATGCAGACATGTTGGTTGCAGACTCGAAACCTCTAACGTTCCTTACTCTTCGGCAAAACAACCTGCAACGCGTTGGTTACAGCCAAAAATTGGTCAGAACCATTGGAATGGATCTGGCAAGTGACACTTGTGGACTCAAATGGCGAACCTTAACTTCTACAGGCTTATTTGGCTAAGTGGAGTTCAAGGCTATTTGCATAAAGCCAATTTTATCCTATATTTTTTAAATCATTTTTCTTTCCAAAAACTTATGACACAATTCCTGGTGTATAATCCAGTGGCAACAATGAGGCAATTCCTGGTACGTATCCAGTAGCACAATTGAGGAAATTCCTAGTTTATATCCAGTGTCCCTTCTTCCCTTGTTCACCCATCAAATTTTAATTATGAAATTAGAATGAGGAGATTTTCCATCAACATCCTTGTCCAGCTGCTCAGAATTGTCTGTAACCGGGGACACGGCTATGATCATAGTTTTATTACTCTCGAGAGTTTGTGACACTTTCCCCACTAGACTCAACTAACCCAAACTTCCTAATCACTCAATTAGTGAGAAGGAAAGGAGAGAGTCGAGACGAGATCTTTCAGAAGAGCTTTCCCGTACACATGTCCGAACAATACCCACCTACATCCCCTACATCTGCTTGTTCGTCCGGTCGGGTCCACTCAACTTAGTCAATCAAGACAGAGCCCATATGACTAGTGGCTGCACTGGAAGCAATCTAAACATAGAGTGACATCGAATCTCTTTGTTCCTGGGTGGCCGTTCACAAGTGCACGTACTCAGGTATAACCATGGAAATGGCCTTGAGCAGCCACTCAACTTTTACCACCAATAGAGCAAAACCAATTGCCACTCAGGTAGTTCATTAACTTAGTAGAGTTTTTATCCTTTCATACTACAATAAAACATTTTTGCATTGCAGTTCTAACATCTACCAAGTTAATGGGTACCTAGACCAACAGGAATATGGGGTGGTATACTAAACAGGTCTGCATAGCATAATAGTAATACTCCTATCATGCATACTACTGAAATAGCTACAGTGCAAATAGTAAAATAGTAGGACTTTTATGCTGGAGTATCACTTGCCTTTTGGAACTTGTCGTTGCTCACACACTCTTTTTCAGCGTAGCTCGTAGCTCTCCGTTCAATCTATACAATACAAACTTAGGACAATAAGCAACAATACAACAATCAAAATAAACAAACATAACAACAAACATGGATAGAAACAAACATAGCTAGGTTTGTGGTCCAAGTCCCAATACATGATCCCATATGCAAAAAGAATCAATGCATTAGGTTTGGGGTTTGCCATTTGGGTCAGGGGTTTGTCTGAAATCAAATTTGAACATTCCAAATTTGAATGGTTGAAAGGGTTGTTTTAAAGGTTCTAGGGATTGGTCTTGATCAAAGTGATCACACAAGAGAGTTGGTCAAAGAGTTTTAAAACATTTTGAAACTAGGGTTTGCAAGACATTAACATTTAAATGGCCCTTGGCACACTTTTAATGTATATGTTTCTAAAGGTGGTAGCTTGGCATGGTTTTGGTCTCTCTGGACAAAGACAAATATTTGAAGAAACTTTCTAAAAGAAAACAAATTAAAAGGATTTATAGAAATAAAACTATAATAGAAATACCCAAATTGAGTCTCTAATTTCTATATCACCTTAATAAAGCCCCAAAATATTTTATATCAGTGGAAAAGTGTTGCACACATCCCAAGGTTTCTGGAAATATTTTATTTGCAAAATTTGGACTTATAGATTTAAAACTATGCCAAATTTACTCAAATGACTCATTTCAAATTTGAATAAATTTGGATTTGTTACACTGAAAACTAACAGTACCAAAAGATTCTACAAGTCCAGGGCTTTTCAAAAATATAAAGTTTGCTAAATTTGGCCAAAGGGTTTAAAAGTTATGAAGGTTTGAAGTTATAGGGTCTTTTCTGCAAAACAACCATTTAAAACAATTTCAGGAAAAATCCCAGAAAGGCTGGCTCGGTTGGGCTCGGCTTTGGCTCTGGCTCGGGCTCGGCTGGATCTGATCTTGATTGTTAGATTCAGATCTGGCGGCTGAAAACGAACCGTACCGGTTCACATCGGCTCGATCTAATCCCGGTCGTTCGATCTGGATCCTATGGTCTAGATTCTAGGGTTTTTATATCAGCGGCGCGGTTGGTTGCCGGAGACGGCTCGGACGGCGGCGGTGGCTCCGGCCGTGGACGTACTCGTCGCTCCGGTGATCCCCGGAGATGGTGGAGGGGTTGACGAGGAGGAGCGCGGCACGGCGAGGACGATGGGGTGGTCGACGTCGATCTCCTCTTTCGGGAACGACGGTAGGAGGCGAACGGCATGGTGGCGGCTCCGGCGAGCTCCTATCGAGCTTGTCCTCGATGATTGGTTGCACCTAAAAATCGAGCGAGGGGATCAGCGGATGCGCGAGGGAGAGGGGAGAAAAGGGGACCACGATTAGGTGGCTCTGGCTCACCATGACGGTCAGAATTGAAGGTAACACGGTGACGGCCGTACGAACTCCGGCGAGCGAATTCTTTGCACTGGCGGCGCGGAATGGAGGGAGAGCAGAGGGCAAAGAGAGAGGAGAGAGTGGGCTTCCAAGGGGCGTGCTCGGGGAGGCGAGTGGTGGTCTTAAAGACAAGGGATTGTAGCGCCCTCGCTTAGAAAAGCAAGAACACATCGTGAAATATGCTATTCCCTGGATCGAGTATGGATAGCAATTCACAAATAGATGTAATACCATGCATCAATGTCAAATAATTATTACATCGCGAGATCCATAAATAAAATATTTTTTACAAATTGCATAGCCAAGGCTAGCTTCAATGCAAAGTTTGGCAGCGGAAACATAAGTAGCACAGAGAGCTTCATCATCTTCATGTGCCACTGGCATACATGTTGGTTGCAAGCTCGAAAGGTAGACGTCCTCACGCGTCATCGTAAAAACCTGCAACATTAACGTTGCAGCCCAGGGAATTTGGGTCAATACCTTGTGACAGGCCGGCAAGTGATACTTTGGTGGAATATAAAATGGCAAGACTAATACTACATGCTTATTTGGCTGGTGGAGTTCAAGGCTATTGCATAAAGCCAATTTTGTCCTACTTTTCACAAACATTATATTCTCAACTTTTCAATATGAGACACACCCATGGAACGCATCCAAGGTCTCATATACCCGAGTTCACCCATCAAATTTTATTATGAAATTGGAATGAGGAGATTTTCCATCGACATCCTTGTCCAGCTGTTCAGAATTGTCCGTAACCGGGGACACGGCTATGATCATAGTTTTACACTCTTGAGAGGTTGTGCACTTTCACCACGAGACTTCATCAACCCATTCTGTCCTTGACCTTCTTGAAGTGAAAAGGAAAGGTGAAGATGAAGACGAGACCTTTGGGAAACAGTCCCCTGTTCGTCAGACAGACCCATACAAGACATTCATCCGCTGAGAACTGTCGGAATCAGGTTCCTAGAACTTACTTAGTCAAGGCAGAGCCATAATACCAAGTGGCTGCACTGGAAGCAATCTAAACTTGGAGTGACTTAAATCTCTTTGTTCCTGGGTGGCCGTTCACAAGTGCACGTACTCAGTTAAAACCATGGAAATGGCCCTGAGCAGCCACTCAACTTTGACCACCAATAGAGCAAAACCAATTGCCACCCAGGTAGTTCATTAACTTAGTAGAGTTTTTATCCTTTCGTACCACAATAAAACATTTCAGCATAGCAGTTCTAACTTCTACCAAGTGAATGGGTTCCTAAATCAACAGGAATAAAGGGGTGATATATTAGATAGGTCTGCATAGCAATATAGTAGTACACCTATCATGCATACTACTGAAATAGTCCACCATGCATATATAATAAAATAGTAGGTCTTTCATGAAAGGGTGTATGCACTTGCCTTTTGGAACTTGTCGTTGCTCACACACTCTTTTTCAACGTAGCTCAAAGCTCTCCGTTAAATCTATACAATACAAACATATGGCAATGAGCAACAATACAACAATCCAAGGAAACAAACATAACAACAAACATAGATAGAAACAAACATAACTAAGTTGGTGGTCCAAGCTTCAATACATGATCCCATATGCAAAAAGAATCAATGCATTTAGGTTTGGGGTTTGCCATTTGGGGTCAGGGGTTGGTCTGAAATCAAATTTGAATAGGTTGAAGGGTTGTTTCAAAGGTTGTAGGGATTGGTCTTGATCAAAGTGATCACACAAAAGAGTTGGTCAAAAGAGTTTTAAAAACATTATGAAACTGCGGTTTGCAAAACATTAACATTTAAATGGCCTTTGGCACACTTTCAATGTTTATGTTTGAAAAGGTGGTGGCTAGGCCTGGTTTTGGTCTCTCTGGACAGAGGGCTTCTAAACAAAGCTACTGGAATTGGATTCACTCAAAAATACATTTTTAAACTAAAGTTATGTCAAATTTACTCAAACTCCTCATTTGAAATTTGAATAAATATAAATTAGACAAAACAGAAAACTAATACAGCCAAAAGATTCTAATTTTCCTAAGGTTTCCAAAAAGGTATTATTTGTCTAATTTGGCCAAACAGAGAAAAAGATATGAAGGTTTGAAGTTGCAGGGTCTATTCTGCAAAAAGGCCATTTTAAATCTATTCGGAAAAATCCCAGAAAAAGGCTGGCCACGCGGCGGGCTGTGATTGGTCGGGCTTGGCTTGAGCCGGGCTTGAGCCGCGGCTACGGCTCGGCTAAGCCGTACCGGTTCGGTCGGCTTGGCTCGATCTGTTTCCGATCGTTGGATCGGGATCAGACGGTTCAGGAGCTAGGGTTTACCCTGGCGGCGCGGTCACCGGCGATGGGCGGGGATGACGGCGGCGCGGCGGCTCGGTCGTGGATGATTTGCTCACTCCGGAGCTCCCCCGTGCTTGGGACGATGATAACGGCGTTCAGTGCGGCGAGGCGAGCACGATGGGGTAGACGGTGTCGTCAAAATCGTCCAGTGGTGGCGGTGGGACGCGGACGGAGGCTTGCGGCGCACCGGTGAGCTTCGGTCGACCTCCTCCTCGTCGATTTGCTGCACCTGGGAGGGGAAGAAAGGCATCACGAGGTGCGCGAGAAAGAGGGGAATAAAGATAGGCCAAAAGGGGGCGGCGGAAACCTTTGGCTTCGCCGGAATCAACCTCGAACGGTGGCGGCCGAGCACAACTCCGGCGAGCGATTTTAGCGGCCTGGGGGCACGATTTGGAGGGGGACAAGAGGGCAAAGAGAGAGGGTGTCGTGGGCTTCAAGGGGGAGGGTTCGGTGTGTCGATCCATGCCCCGAAACGCTCGCAATCAACACGAGAAAAATCGAGTTGAAACGGCCGCGGATGAGCTTTGAAGACGATGACGTCATCGTGACGTCATCAAATTTTCTTTTTCTTTATTTTTCTGTTTTCTTTTATAATTTTACATTTAGGCCTCCAAATCAAGTCAAATAAAATTATAAAAAAATTTGTAAAATTCCCAATATTCAAAATAGACATTTAGGAACTATTTTTGGTCAAACAAAATTACCAAAATACCCTTTTGGTCAAATTTGCCTTATATGGCTATTTATAGGGTTTATAAATATCTCAAAATATTTAATTAAAAACCAGAGGATAATATGAGTAATATCATTCAAAATGATAACTCATTTTCATATTAAAATAATTTAGGATAAAACATTTTTATAAAACAAAGCTTGGAAGAGTATTTAAATTATTTCCACAAATGAAATAGGGTTTATAATATCCCCATATTATTTATTTTAAAACAATAAACCAAAAGGGGAAAAATACTATTTGAAAACCCCATTTTAAAATATTTTATTTTCAAGACTTCTAAAATTGAGATAGGAAGATAAGGAGCAAATAAATTTAAAATATAACCTTGAAGATGTCAAAACAATCTTCTATAAAAGCTTTTCTTGATTTTTGGAGACTTTATTTAATTATTAATAAAAGTTTTAAATTTTTGTGATTTTTAAAACATTCCAAAATTTGGGATGTTACAAATCTACCACCCTTAAAAGGAATCTCGTCCCCGAGATTCGGAGAGGTTAGAAAGAAAGATGGGTTTCTGGGACAACTAGGTTCAGACAAATGGGTGGGCTACCACCCTTAAAAGAAACTTTTGTAGGCAGTCTTGAACTCTTTCCTTCGGGCTAGGGTCCATCGGGTTAGTCTTTAGGGCTCACTGGAGTCAACTATATCTTACACTCATGAAGTGCTCCATATCCAATAGGTGGGTGTCTCTTTAGATAACTTCGGATACTATTCTCTTTAATATGGCTTGACATATTACATCCTCATCCATGTGATGTCTCCGGAAATATTTCTTCTCTAGGCTGGCATCCTTCACTTCAAACAAAGCGTCAATTCTAACGAAACTCTCATGGTAGGTCAAAACTTTCATTGCAAAATCTCTTCTTATTCTTCAGGAGAGTTGTGGTTTATCCTCACCGAATATCTTACGTTTCGGCAACTTTTGCCTCACATAGGGTTATAATATACATATGGTTTAGGATCATCGTCGGCTCTCTAGTAGGTTGGTCACTCAGATTTATCAATCCAAATAGTGAGGGGAATAACATGAGTAGTAGGAATGGTGATCAGTCCATCCTGCACCCGTATCATTTCCTCAATATGTAGATAGGTAAATCACGTAAACTATCTCTCGGGCATCCTCACTTGTCTAACAGAAAGTTTCTCATCTGCAAGACAACCTGAACTAAACTATCGCTCCTTCAAACTATGGGGTTACGAAAACTCCTATACAGATTAGCTCACACTACACTTTTCTGCTATCCTTCTCCTTGGGGAAAACACACTTTCCATGTCGTCTTAGCTTGTCCATTTCAGTGCCGTGTCTTCATCCCTGATATGATGAACAGGCTTCACAGCAATATATAATTTTTTTTTTCACAATAGGTTTCGTGTACTAGAGTCGCCACACGCTTCATTCATACTCACAAATTGTGGTTATTACATCGACATCACACCACTCTTACTTCACAATACTTATTCTTCCACTTATATATAACTAGTGGCATTTATTACATCCTCAGAACATTTCCATTTACCATGGTCCTTCTTCCTGGCTAGACTCCTCATGAAAACTCAGTTGGTTTCTTGGCTTCTTGATTTAAACTGATATCTGATCCGCTTCTTTTCTGGTGTGGTAAGTGTGACAGCTTTACTAGCATGATCTATCTGACCTTCATACCTGGACATCCAGTCCTTGCCTATGATTATATCCAACCCTTGCAAGTCTAGCACAAACAACTCGCTTGGAAACTTGTGTGTCTCAATTTCCAAGGTCATGTTTTGGCATACCGCGTTTGCTGGTCTCTTCCCTTCTGTAGAGCTTACTCTGATGGGTCTTCTAATCCCTTGATAGGATACCTTATTTTTACTCACAAAGTCTTTTGATATGAATGAGTGTGTAGCCTCAGCATCGAAAAGTACTCGTGCAGAACATGAGTTGATCAACAATTCTTCAATAACTGGGTTTGGTCTCTTGAGAACTCTCTCACTGTTTATAGAGAACACATGTCCCTTTCGGAATTGAGTTGGCTTGGTACCAATACTAATCTTCTTTTGTGGACAGTCCCAAGAATAGTGTCCCATTTTCTTGCATTTGAAACACTCCACCTGACTGATGTCCTTCCTGTTGGGTTTGGGGTGGCGATTCTGACTACTGTTTTCTCCCATAAGGTGCTCATTTCCGAGGTCATAAACCTCTTCAGTATGGACGGGGCTGTGGTGTCCATGGTTGCTGTGGTGATCAATTTCTCCATGAAAGTCGTGTCTATGAATATTATGACAATGGTGGTTATTGTCTCCATGATAGTTGAACTCAAAATGATTACGTTCATCATCTGAAGTGTGCAATTCCTGCTGTGATTCTGAGTGATGCTCTTCCACATTATGCTTTCGCTTCTTGTTCGCAACCTGCTTCAGTTTGCTCTCCAAGGTTATCGCTTGGTCAACCAGTGACTGGTAGTTAGGGGTATAGGCAACTGTCAATAGAATGGATAGTTCGTCATTCAGACCATTTAGAAACCTTTCTTTCCTCTTAGTATCTGTATCAACATCATCCGGTGCGTAGCGCGACAGGTTATTGAACTCATTCATGTATTCTATTATGTTTCGGTCGTCTTGTCGAAGATCGAGAAATTCTTCCCTCTTCAGCTTCATCACTCCTGATGAAACATGTGCAGTACGGAATCCTTTTTGAAATAAATCCCATGTCATCTCTTCAATGGGGTAAGTGATCTGGTAGCTGTCCCACCAGTCTGCTGCAGGTCCTTCTAATAGGTGTGCCGCGAATCTAACCTTCTCAGCATCAGTGCATCCGATGGTCACCAAATCCTTATTCACAGATCGTAGCCAATCGTCGGCCAAAATAGGTTCTGCAGCTCTTGAGAACTTTTCCGGTCGAAGCTTTAAGAATCTGATCAACATATCCACTTGAGTGGGAGGTGGTGCTAGAATGTTCTTGTTATCTTCTAGGTCTTGTGTCATCAGCTGATTCATCTGATTCTGTGCATCTAGTAACTCTTGTAGTGTAGGCATCACCGGGTTGTTGGGATTTGGCTGGGACATCTGTTTAGTTTAGCATGGATGAGTAGAGATAGAAAGATACTAAGGGAAGTATTAATACCCAGACACAGCAGATCAAAACAAATCATCTTACAAACAACATCTAGCAAGCATCAATCAACAGTAAAACAACCAATAGAGATAAAAACAACTCCTCCTACTTAATTTTTCGAAATTATAGTTTGGATAACAAACAAACACAACAAGGTTTTTCAAAATAGACACGATAGTACTGCCATACCACAATTTGGTAAGTCAATACAATATTACGATAACGTTATTCTAATAAAATGGTGGTCTAGTCTATCTCTTCCTTCAATGCTTCAAGATTCCCTTCTATTTCCTTGAGTTCGTTGAGGTACTTCTGGTGCTGTGAAGTCTAAATTGAAGTATTCGATCAATGCGCTTGATGGCTTCTCATAATTGTCATGTTGATCTTCAACGTCTTCGGAAACATTTCTGAGTTATGGTCATCTATAAATAAGATAAGATAACTTAGAAAGCAATTAGTTGAGAAGGTTACAAGAAGATATTAGGAAAGATTTAGACAAGGAGAAAATAACTTTTGTTCCTATGGTCATTCTTATTTCTAATCCAAACCTAAGGTTTTCGAGCCTACAGGCAACATTACGCTCTGATACCATCTGTAGCGCCCTCGCTTAGAAAAGCAAGAACACATCGTGAAATATGCTATTCCCTGGATCGAGTATGGATAGCAATTCACAAATAGATGTAATACCATGCATCAATGTCAAATAATTATTACATCGCGAGATCCATAAATAAAATATTTTTTACAAATTGCATAGCCAAGGCTAGCTTCAATGAAAGTTTGGCAGCGGAAACATAAGTAGCACAGAGAGCTTCATCATCTTCATGTGCCACTGGCATACATGTTGGTTGCAAGCTCGAAAGGTAGACGTCCTCACGCGTCATCGTAAAAACCTGCAACATTAACGTTGCAGCCCAGGGAATTTGGGTCAATACCTTGTGACAGGCCGGCAAGTGATACTTTGGTGGAATATAAAATGGCAAGACTAAAACTACATGCTTATTTGGCTGGTGGAGTTCAAGGCTATTGCATAAAGCCAATTTTGTCCTACTTTTCACAAACATTATATTCTCAACTTTTCAATATGAGACACACCCATGGAACGCATCCAAGGTCTCATATACCCGAGTTCACCCATCAAATTTTATTATGAAATTGGAATGAGGAGATTTTCCATCGACATCCTTGTCCAGCTGCTCAGAATTGTCCGTAACCGGGGACACGGCTATGATCATAGTTTTACACTCTCGAGAGGTTGTGCACTTTCACCACGAGACTCCATCAACCCATTCTGTCCTTGACCTTCTTGAAGTGAAAAGGAAAGGTGAAGATGAAGACGAGACCTTTGGGAAACAGTCCCCTGTTCGTCAGACAGACCCATACAAGACATTCATCCGCTGAGAACTGTCGGAATCAGGTTCCTAGAACTTACTTAGTCAAGGCAGAGCCATAATACCAAGTGGCTGCACTGGAAGCAATCTAAACTTGGAGTGACTTAAATCTCTTTGTTCCTGGGTGGCCGTTCACAAGTGCACGTACTCAGTTAAAACCATGGAAATGGCCCTGAGCAGCCACTCAACTTTGACCACCAATAGAGCAAAACCAATTGCCACCCAGGTAGTTCATTAACTTAGTAGAGTTTTTATCCTTTCGTACTACAATAAAACATTTCAGCATAGCAGTTCTAACTTCTACCAAGTGAATGGGTTCCTAAATCAACAGGAATAAAGGGGTGATATATTAGATAGGTCTGCATAGCAATATAGTAGTACACCTATCATGCATACTACTGAAATAGTCCACAATGCATATATAACAAAATAGTAGGTCTTTCATGAAAGGGTGTATGCACTTGCCTTTTGGAACTTGTCGTTGCTCACACACTCTTTTTCAACGTAGCTCAAAGCTCTCCGTTAAATCTATACAATACAAACATATGGCAATAAGCAACAATACAACAATCCAAGGAAACAAACATAACAACAAACATGGATAGAAACAAACATATCTAAGTTGGTGGTCCAAGCTTCAATACATGATCCCATATGCAAAAAGAATCAATGCATTTAGGTTTGGGGTTTGCCATTTGGGTCAGGGGTTGGTCTGAAATCAAATTTGAACATTTCAAATTTGAATAGGTTGAAGGGTTGTTTCAAAGGTTGTAGGGATTGGTCTTGATCAAAGTGATCACACAAAAGAGTTGGTCAAAAGAGTTTTAAAAACATTATGAAACTGCGGTTTGCAAAACATTAACATTTAAATGGCCTTTGGCACACTTTCAATGTTTATGTTTGAAAAGGTGGTAGCTAGGCCTGGTTTTGGTCTCTCTGGACAGAGGGCTTCTAAACAAAGCTACTGGAATTGGATTCACTCAAAAATACATTTTTAAACTAAAGTTATGTCAAATTTACTCAAACTCCTCATTTGAAATTTGAATAAATATAAATTTGACAAAACAGAAAACTAATACAGCCAAAAGATTCTAATTTTCCTAAGGTTTCCAAAAAGGTATTATTTGTCTAATTTGGCCAAATAGAGAAAAAGATATGAAGGTTTGAAGTTGCAGGGTCTATTCTGCAAAAAGGCCATTTTAAATCTATTCGGAAAAATCCCAGAAAAAGGCTGGCCACGCGGCGGGCTGTGATTGGTCGGGCTTGGCTTGAGCCGGGCTTGAGCCACGGCTACGGCTCGGCTAAGCCGTACCGGTTCGGTCGGCTTGGCTCGATCTGTTTCCGATCGTTGGATCGGGATCAGACGGTTCAGGAGCTAGGGTTTACCCTGGCGGCGCGGTCACCGGCGATGGGCGGGGATGACGGCGGCGCGGCGGCTCGGTCGTGGATGATTTGCTCACTCCGGAGCTCCCCCGTGCTTGGGACGATGATGACGGCGTTCAGTGCGGCGAGGCGAGCACGATGGGGTAGACGGTGTCGTCAAAATCGTCCAGTGGTGGCGGTGGGACGCGGACGGAGGCTTGCGGCGCACCGGTGAGCTTCGGTCGACCTCCTCCTCGTCGATTTGCTGCACCTGGGAGGGGAAGAAAGGCATCACGAGGTGCGCGAGAAAGAGGGGAATAAGGATAGGCCAAAAGGGGGCGGCGGAAACCTTTGGCTTCGCCGGAATCAACCTCGAACGGTGGCGGCCGAGCACAACTCCGGCGAGCGATTTTAGCGGCCTGGGGGTACGATTTGGAGGGGGACAAGAGGGCAAAGAGAGAGGGTGTCGTGGGCTTCAAGGGGGAGGGTTCGGTGTGTCGATCCATGCCCCGAAACGCTCGCAATCAACACGAGAAAAATCGAGTTGAAACGGCCGCGGATGAGCTTTGAAGACGATGACGTCATCGTGACGTCATCAAATTTTCTTTTTCTTTATTTTTCTGTTTTCTTTTATAATTTTACATTTAGGCCTCCAAATCAAGTCAAATAAAATTATAAAAAAATTTGTAAAATTCCCAATATTCAAAATAGACATTTAGGAACTATTTTTGGTCAAACAAAATTACCAAAATACCCTTTTGGTCAAATTTGCCTTATATGGCTATTTATAGGGTTTATAAATATCTCAAAATATTTAATTAAAAACCAGAGGATAATATGAGTAATATCATTCAAAATGATAACTCATTTTCATATTAAAATAATTTAGGATAAAACATTTTTATAAAACAAAGCTTGGAAGAGTATTTAAATTATTTCCACAAATGAAATAGGGTTTATAATATCCCCATATTATTTATTTTAAAACAATAAACCAAAAGGGGAAAAATACTATTTGAAAACCCCATTTTAAAATATTTTATTTTCAAGACTTCTAAAATTGAGATAGGAAGATAAGGAGCAAATAAATTTAAAATATAACCTTGAAGATGTCAAAACAATCTTCTATAAAAGCTTTTCTTGATTTTTGGAGACTTTATTTAATTATTAATAAAAGTTTTAAATTTTTGTGATTTTTAAAACATTCCAAAATTTGGGATGTTACAGGGATCGAGGAGGAATTCGACGGGAAGAAACTGTCGTGGCTGTGTTGAAGACGACGACGTCACGGTGGGTCCCACCTATCACGTATTTCCCTTTTTCTTTTTCCTTTTTGTGTTTTCTTTTATAACTTTTGATTTAGGCCTCCAAATCAAGTCAAATAAATTTGTAAAATTTTATAAATTCCAAATATTCAAAATAGACATTTAGGAAATATTTTTGGTAAAAGCAAAATTACCAAAACACCCTTGGGGTCAAATTTGCCTTATATGGCTACTTGGGGATTTTCCAAATTAGGGTTTTAAATATCCCAAATTTATTTAATTAAAACCAGAGAATAATATGAGTAATATCATTAAAATGTTAACTCATTTTCATATTAAAAAAATTTAAGATAAAACATTTTTATAAAAGAAAGCTTGGAAAAGTATTTAAATCACTTTCACACATGATTTAGGGTTTATAATATCCCCATATCATTTATTTTAAAATAATAATCCAAAGTGGAAAATACTATTTGAAAACCCTAGTTAAATATTTTATTTCCAAAACTTTAAAAATTGAGATTTTAAAATAAAGGAATATTTAATTAAAATTATAACTTTGAAGATGTTAAAACAATCTTCTATAAAAGCTTTTCTTGATTTTTGGAGACTTTATTTAATTATTAATAAAAGATTTAAATTTTTGTGATTTTTACAACATTCCAAAATTTGGGATGTTACAATCCTACCACCCTTAAAAGGAATCTCGTCCCCGAGATTCGGAGAGGCTAGAAAGAAAGACGGGTTTGGATCTTAGGGTTTTAGGCAAACTGGGTGGGCTACCACCCTTAAAAGAAACTTTTGTAGGCAGTCTTGAATTCTTGACTTCAAACAGAGCACACATAGGGCGATTCCTGAATCCTTGTTGGGTCAACTTTTATCTTCGACTGTTTGAGTTTTTCTTCATCCTCTCTATTCCAGAGATATAGCATGTACCAACTCTTCATAAGAATTTGGTGATTATTTTCACCCTTGGATGATACTTTGTGATCCATAAATCTTAAGCTTCATCTCCAATAGGTGGATGTCTCTTCAAGATGGCTCGAAATATTATGTCTTCCATCCATATGATGTCTTCGGCAATCTTTCTTCTCTAGGTTGGCATCCTTTAGCGCAAACAAAGCGTCAATCCTAACGAAACTCTCATGGTAGGTCAAAACTTTCATTGATGGGTCTCTTCTTCTTCACCAGAGTTGTGGTTTATCCTCACCGAATATCTTACGTTTCAGCAACTTTTGCCTCACATAGGGTTATAATATATTATCCTCCTACGGATCAGGCTTATCAACGTCGTCTCTCTTATAGGTATGTCACTCAGATTTACCATTCCTCATAGCAAAGCGAATGAAATGGGTAGTCGTCATGGTAGCTACTCCACGTCGCACTCAATTCATTACCTTGTACTTGGTTTGGAGAATCTCGTAAGCTAACACTCGGTCGATCTCACATGTCTAACAGAAAGTTTCCAGTCTGTAAGACAACCTGAACTAAACTATCGATTCTTCAAACTATGGGGTTACGGAAACTACTACACGCGCTAGCTCACAAGCTATGGCTTCTTTGGTGATCCTTCTCCGTGGGAAACACGCTTTCCATGTCGTCTTAGCTTGTCCATTTTCAGTGTCATGTCTTCATCCATGATATGACGAGCAGGCTTCACAACAATAGTTATTGCTTTGTCTAAGTTTTGGCATAAGATAGTCGATACAAGTTTCACTCCTCCCCACAAATTGTGGTTATTACATCGACATTACACCACTCTTTCATCATAGTGCTCATTTCCTCATACATAAACTAATGAAAATTAGTCGAGCAAGGCATTGACACGACGTTTCTTCCGCCTTGGGCAATCATCAGTGAAGTGTCCTGTCTCTCTGTAGCGATGGTAAAATACTGTTGTCATATCTCGGGGCTCTTCTGTGCATTCTCTTTCATAATGACCCATTTTCTTGCAATTAAAACATTTTCACATAGTTTTTGTCTTCCATTGGACATTTATTCGCATAATGCCCCTTGTCCTTGCACTTGTAACATGTCACCTGACTGATGTCCCTGTTAGTCTCATGGTTGTGGCACTGCTGGCCATTTCCATTGTTGTGACCATTTTGTACATTTCCTTTCACTCCTCCATTGCTTGCTTTGAATTCACCACTATGGTTGATACCATAATGATGGTGGTTATCAACAGTTCCGTGATGCTTCACAAGGCCCTTCTTGAGAGAATTTAACTTGATCTCTTCTTCAGTCTTCCATTCGAGACAGTCGCTGGAATAGTGTCCCATCTTCTTACACTTATAACACTGTACGAGACTAAGGTCCTTCTTCTTCTTCTTTGGTGTTTCTATAGAGAACAGATACTTGTAATTTTCTTCATAATAAACTACCTGAATAGCTGGGAACCTTTTTGTTCGCTTAATGGGACAGTCTCGTGAGAAATGACCTTCCTCTTCACAAGAATAACGACACTTGGTGGTGACCTTAGATGAGTTAGGATGAGTAATGATTTTGGCTTCATCCTCCATCTTACCATGAATCTTAAGTCTCTTTTGATATTGCTTTGGCTTGATTCCATCACCATCCTTCTTCTTTGAGAAATCCCATGAATAGTGACCCATTTCCCTACATGTGAAACATGTTATATGGCTAGTATCTCGCTTGCATTCCTCCTTCCATTTCAGTACAACCATAGAACTCTTGAGAACTTGTTGCATTCCCGCTTTGACTTGCTGATTGACTTCTTGCACCGTGGGATAGATTTGGCATTGAGCCGGGATGTGATTTGTTCCTTCACACAAAAAGCAAGTAATCTGGGTCATAGGGTATCCTTCATCTAGATAGTTTGCTTCACAGTGGGCCACTCATCATGACATTCTTTGGATGAATGACCTATCTCTCCACAGATTTTGTAGGCTCTAGGTCCTATCATAATATTCTCCTTGGACTCTTTGTGGCCATCTTCCATCTGTGGTAAGTTGTTGTTGTTTCTTGCCATATACTGAGCTATCATCTGCACTAATTGAGTCTGGTTATCTAACATTTGTTGCATTCTTGTGGGTAACTCGTTATTGGGGTTGTTGGCTTGACTTTCTTCCATCACTTGAGTCATCTGAGTCTGGGCTGCTACCAGCAACTGAACTGCATAGGGCATCTTGAAGTGGCTATCTTTTTCATCATGGTTGGTATGTGGGTGAGACATCTGGTTTGGTTTAGCAGGGATGAGTAGAGATAGAAAGATACTAAGAGAAGTATTAATACCCATACACAGCAGATCAAAACAAATCATCTTACAAACAACATCTAGCAAGCATCAAGCAACAGTAAAACAATCAATAGAGATAAAAAACAACTTCTTAATTTTTGAAATTACAGTTTTGATAACAAACAAACACAACAAAGGTTTTTCAAAATAGACACGATAGTACTGCCATGCCACAATTTGGTAAGTCAATACAATATTACGATAATGTTATTCTAATAAAATGGTGGTCTAGTCTATCTCTTCCTTCAGTGCTTCAACATTCTCTTCTATTTCTTTGAGTTCGTCAAGGTACTTTTGTGTGTTGTGAAGTCAAAATTTGAAGTCTTCGATCGAGGCACTTGATGGCTTCTCACATTTGTCATGTTGATCTTCAACGTCTTCAGAAACACTTCTGAGTTATGGTCATCTATAAATAAGATAAGATAACTTAGAAAGCAATTAGGTGAGGAAGTTACAAGAAGGATATTAGGAAAGTTTTGGACAATAGAAAATAACATTTTTTTGTATGGTCTTTCCTATTCCTAATCCAAACCTAAGGTTTTCGAGCCTACAGGCACACAGTGCTCTGATACCATCTGTAGCGACCTTGCCTTTTAAATAGGCCAAGATCCCTGTGTTTTGTGCTAGTCCCTGGATCGAATAGCTAGCACCACAGTTCAAGATGTAATATCATGCAAATGCGTCAAATATCTATTACATCGAAGATCCAGAAAAATCGTTCATTACAAGTTGCATAGCCGAAGGCTAGCATTTTACAAAGTTCAGCAGCGGAAAACATAAATAGCATGGAGCCTCATCATCTTCATGTGCCACAGGCAGACATGTTGGTTGCAGACTCGAAACCTCTAACGTTCCTTACTCTTCGGCAGAACAACCTGCAAGGCGTAGGTTATAGCCAAAAATTAGTCAGAACCATTGGAATGGATCTGGCAAGTGACACTTGTGGACTCAAATGGCGAACCTTAACTTCTACATGCTTATTTGGCTAAGTGGAGTTCAAGGCTATTTGTATAAAGCCAATTTTATCCTATATTTTTAAAATCATTTTTCTTTCCAACAACTTATGAGACAATTCCTGTTGTACAATCCAGTGCCAACAATGAGGCAATTCCTGGTACGTATCCAGTGCCACAATTGAGGCAATTCCTGGCTTATATCCAGTATCCCTTCTTCCCTTGTTCACTCATCAAATTTTAATTATGAAATTAGAATGAGGAGATTTTCCATCAACATCCTTGTCCAGCTGCTCAGAATTGTCCGTAACCGGGGACACGGCTATGATCATAGTTTTATTACTCTCGAGAGTTTGTGACACTTTCCCCACTAGACTCGACTAACCCAAACTTCCTAATCACTCAATTAGTGAGAAGGAAAGGAGAGAGTCGAGACGAGATCTTTCAGAAGAGCTTTCCCGTACACCTGTCCGAACAATACCCACCTACATCCCCTACATCTGCTTGTTCGTCCGGTCGGGTCCACTCAACTTAGTCAATCAAGACAGAGCCCATATGACTAGTGGCTGCACTGGAAGCAATCTAAACATAGAGTGACATCGAATCTCTTTGTTCCTGGGTGGCCGTTCACAAGTGCACGTACTCAGGTATAACCATGGAAATGGCCCTGAGCAGCCACTCAACTTTGACCACCAATAGAGCAAAACCAATTGCCACCCAGGTAGTTCATTAACTTAGTAGAGTTTTTATCCTTTCATACTACAATAAAACATTTTTGCATTGCGGTTCTAACATCTACCAAGTTAATGGGTACCTAGACCAACAGGAAAATGGGGTGGTATACTAAACAGGTCTGCATAGCATAATAGTAATACTCCTATCATGCATACTACTGAAATAGCTACAGTGCAAATAGTAGGACTTTTATGCTGGAGTATCACTTGCCTTTTGGAACTTGTCGTTGCTCACACACTCTTTTTCAGCGTAGCTCGTAGCTCTCCGTTCAATCTATACAATACAAACTTAGGACAATAAGCAACAATACAACAATCAAAATAAACAAACATAACAACAAACATGGATAGAAACAAACATAGCTAGGTTTGTGGTCCAAGTCCCAATACATGATCCCATATGCAAAAAGAATCAATGCATTAGGTTTGGGGTTTGCCATTTGGGTCAGGGGTTGGTCTGAAATCAAATTTGAACATTTCAAATTTGAAGGGTTGAAAGGGTTGTTTTAAAGGTTCTAGGGATTGGTCTTGATCAAAGTGATCACACAAGAGAGTTGGTCAAAGAGTTTTAAAACATTTTGAAACTAGGGTTTGCAAAACATTAATATTTAAATGGCCCTTGGCACACTTTTAATGTATATGTTTCTAAAGGTGGTAGCTTGGCATGGTTTTGGTCTCTCTGGACAGAGACAAATATTTGAAGAAACTTTCTAAAAGAAAACAAATTAAAAGGATTTATAGAAATAAAACTATAATAGAAATACCCAAATTGAGTCTCTAATTTCTATATCACCTTAATAAAGCCCCAAAATATTTTATATCAGTGGAAAAGTGTTGCACACATTCCAAGGTTTCTGGAAATATTTTATTTGCAAAATTTGGACTTATAGATTTAAAACTATGCCAAATTTACTCAAATGACTCATTTGAAATTTGAATAAATTTGTATTTGTTCCACTGAAAACTAACAGTGCCAAAAGATTCTACAAGTCCAGGGCTTTTCAAAAATATAAAGTTTGCTAAATTTGGCCAGAGGGTTTAAAAGTTATGAAGGTTTGAAGTTATAGGGTCTTTT
Source organism: Puccinellia tenuiflora (assembly GCA_012064385.1). Taxonomy (NCBI): domain Eukaryota; kingdom Viridiplantae; phylum Streptophyta; class Magnoliopsida; order Poales; family Poaceae; genus Puccinellia; species Puccinellia tenuiflora. The sequence goes on from QRDG01000053.1 coordinate 207,753, forward strand.
CTACAAAACAGCCATTTAAAACAATTTCGGGAAAAATCCCAGAAAGGCTGGCTCGGCTGGGCTCGGCTTTGGCTCTGGCTCGGGCTCGGCTCGGCTCGGCTGGATCTGATCTTGATCGTTAGATTCAGATCTGGCGGCTGAAAACGAACCGTACCGGTTCACATCGGCTCGATCTAATCCCGGCCGTTCGATCTAGATCCTATGGTCTAGGTTCTAGGGTTTTTATACCGGCGGCGCGGTTGGTTGCCGGAGACGGCTCGGACGGCAGCGGTGGCTCCGATCATGGACGTACTCGTCGCTCCGGTGATCCCCGGAGATGGTGGAGGGGTTGACGAGGAGGAGCACGGCACGGCGAGGACGATGGGGTGGTCGACGTCGATATCCTCTTCCGAGAACGACGGTAGGAGGCGAACGGCATGGTGGCGGCTCCGGCGAGCTCCTGTCGACCTTGTCCTCGATGATTGGTTGCACCTAAAAATCGAGCGAGGGGATCAGCGGACGCGCGAGGGAGAGGGGAGAAAAGGGGACCAAGTTTAGGTGGCTCTGGCTCACCGTGACGGCCGGAATTGAAGGTAACACGGTGATGGCCGTACGAACTCCGGCGAGCGAATTCTTTGCACCGGCGGCGCGGAATGGAGGGAGAGCAGAGGGCAAATAGAGAGGAGAGAGTGGGCTTCCAAGGGGCGTGCTCGGGGAGGCGAGTGGTGGTCTTAAAACAAGGGATCGAGGAGGAATTCGACGGGAAGAAACTGTCGTGGCTGCGTTGAAGACGATGACGTCACGGTGGGTCCCACCTGTCACGTATTTCCCTTTTTCTTTTTCCTTTTTCTGTTTTCTTTTATAACTTTTGATTTAGGCCTCCAAATCAAGTCAAATAAATTTGTAAAATTTTCTAAATTCCAAATATTCAAAATAGACATTTAGGAAATATTTTTGGTAAAAGCAAAATTACCAAAATACCCTTGGGGTCAAACTTGCCTTATATGGCTACTTGGGGATTTTCCAAATTAGGGTTTTAAATATCCCAAATTTATTTAATTAAAACCAGAGAATAATATGAGTAATATCATTAAAAATTATAACTCATTTTCATATTAAAACAATTTAAGATAAAACATTTTTATAAAACAAAGCTTGGAAAAGTATTTAAATCATTTTCACACATGATTTAGGGTTTATAATATCCCCATATCATTTATTTTAAAATAATAATCCAAAGTGGAAAATACTATTTGAAAACCCTAGTTAAATATTTTATTTCCAAAACTTTAAAAGTTGAGATTTGAAAATAAAGGAATATTTAATTAAAAATATAACTTTGAAGATGTCAAAACAATCTTCTATAAAAGTTTTTCTTGATTTTTGGAGAATTTATTTAATTATTAATAAAAGTTTTAAATTTTTGTGATTTTTACAACATTCCAAAATTTGGGATGTTACAATTAGTCCATCGGAATCGTATCCCGGGCGTTGATTACTACTTGTAGTTGATGTTTGAGAGTTTTATCGGTGAATTATCATTACAATCAGATTGTTGCCCATATTCATATCACCTCTGATATACAAAAATAGTCATGCAAGAAAACAAAGTTAGTCGTTAGATCTCAATATACAAAATGTATGTTGTTTGAAGCTTTTGGCAATTTTTATGCCAACTCGCTTTGGTCCGAGCCTTCTAGATCATTCGTGTGCGCTTCACCGTCCCGGTTTGTGCTCTTGTCGGCTGGTCGTCTGGCGATAGTTTTTGTTGTTTTTCGTGGTCGAAGCAGAGGTGCTGCAGCCGATCTGGCTCCAGCCGTCCAGGCAACCAAACGAAAGCGTCCGAGTCTGGTCCCTGCCGGCCCGGATGCTGCCGGACTGGCAACCGAATGGCCGGGTTGGGCTCCAGCCGACCTTCCCTTTTTCTTTTCTTCATTTTTTTACTAGCCGGCCGGCCGGCTCCTCTTTTTTTTTTTTTTTTTTGCCGGCCGGCCCGTTCCCCTTTCCTATTCCACCGAGCGGCCAGCCGGACCGCAGAGCAGCGTGCGGGTACGGGCGGGAGCCGGCCATGGCCGGACCAGCCAGGCGCGCGAGCACGTGAGGGAGCCGACGCGATGAGGAGCCGGAGGCGGCTGGCCGGGTGCGGCACGCGCGGGCCGCAGGAGGTCGGACGCGTCGGGGACGAGGCCCATGGTGCGCCGATGGGGCTCGAGCGACTCGGCCAGAGGTGGGGGACGCGCAGCCGGCCGGAGCCGGGCGCGGAGAATTCGGGGGCTGCGCGTGGGTCGCAGAGAGGAGCCGGAGGTGGCCATGTGTGGGTCGGGCATAGCCGGAGCAGGCGACCGCATGGAGTACACGGGCGTGATCAGCACGAGGCGCGGCTAGGGTGTGCCGACGCAGTGGAGGTGGCCGGAGTCGGGCATGGCCAGTCGGTTGGCGAGTGCGCAACTAGCCATGGCGTCCGCGGAGGCGTGTTGGAGGTGTGGGCGCGAATGTGCGTGGCTGAGCCGGATGGAGGCAGCCGGACTCGTGGGCGGTGGAGAGACGCCGACAGTTGGAGGCGCGGACGCGGAAGAGGTGGAGCCGGCCGGCGGGAGCGCGGGCGCAGTCAGAGCGGCGAGGAAGCCAAGCGGCTGGGCGGAGCGGCCGGCTAGAGGCGAGAGCGGCCGTCGTGCGCGGAGAGAAGGCCGGGCGGAACCGGAGCCGGCATGGCGAAGGCGAGGGCGAGCGGACGCGGGCGTGGAGTTGAGGTGCGGGCGCCGCCGCGCGCAAGGAGGTCGACGGGGCGAGCAGGGTCCGGAGGCCACCGACGGACGTGCGGCTCGCATGTGCGGTTGTCGACACAGATTTGTAGGCCAAGGGCACTAGACGCCAGCAGGCGGAGCAGAGGCGCGGTGAAGTTTGGAGAGCATGGGGCGGACCCAGAGCGCGCACGGGCAGGTGGAGAAGCCGGAGCACGCACGGCGCGCGTGCGTGGACAACCGCGGCCATGGAGGCGTGCGGGCGCAGGCGCGGTTGTAGAGGAGGACGGAGAAGCTCCGAAGCAGCAACGCATGGAGAACTTGAGGTCGGCGGAGACGCAGGTGGTGGTGTCGATCCAGATGCGAGCAGTCGGGCGCTGTAGGGGGTGCAGATCCGCTGCTGCTTCAAGCTCTGGTGGCGTAGACATTGTTGACGCAGATCCAGATTAAGCATGGCTGGCGGACGGAGCTTCTCCGGGAAAGGTAGCTGGAGCCGAGGCGGTGATAAAGATGTCGATGAAGAGGGGTCCCGCCGAGAACGGGATCCGCTCGCCGCTTGCCCCACGGTGGGCGCCAAATGTCGTGGTGGGTTGCACGGCATATCCATCAGAGATGGGATAGATTGTGGGGCAAGGCGGCGATGGCGTTCCGGCGGGATTGGGCACAAGCACGGCAAGAACACGCGATGTACCCAGGTTCGGGGCCCTCTTGTGGAGGTAACACCCCTACGTCCTGCACTTCTGATGTATATCATGGCATAGATCTCGGGCTACATGGTTGCTCCTTGAGCTGTGTTTCTCTCTCTAGCTAGAGGAAGAAGAAAGGGTAGGTGGCCATGAGAAGAGCATCCACCTCCCAAATATCTATCTAGGGTTTCCTCCAAAGGTTGCCCCTCAAGGGCTCCCTGGTGCACCTTATAAAGGGGATGCCCAGGGGACAAAGGGGTGGCCCATTAGGCCCAGCTAGTACTACTCAGGGCAGCCAGGAGCCTCCAGCCGGACAAGGCAGCCTGGAGCCTCCAGCCGGACGGGCAGCCTGCAGCCTCCAGCCGGACGGGCAGCCTGGAGCCTCCAGCCGGACGGGCAGCCTGGAGCCTGCAGCTTGCTTGATCTTCATGGTTTGCTTTTCTTGTTCTTTTGTTGAGTCGTGGACTTTGGTATACCCGGGGGTCATTGCCCCGACACCCGGAGGGGGGAATCGCCGCCATCGTCATCGCCATCACGCCAAGCATCATCGGGATCATCATCAACATCATCTCCACCATCAGCACCATCATCATCGCCGCCATCCCATCTCATCTCGCTGTAACAATTATCGTTGTGTTGCTATTAGTCCATCGGAATCGTAACCCGAGCGTTGATTACTACTTGTAGTTGATGTTTGAGAGTTTTATCAGTGAATTATCATTACAATCGGATTGTTGCCCATATTCATATCACCTCTGATCATGATCTATATGATGTCTTGTGAGTAGTTCGTTTGGTTCTTGAGGACATGGGGAAAGCCTAGTTGCTAGTAATTGCATAATGTTGAGTAATATTTAATGGTTTGATTTATGTTGTGTTATTCCTCTAGTGGTATCGTGTGAACGTCGACTACATGATACTTCACCTTTCAAAGGGCCTAGGGAATGCATAGTGTATTTAGTTTGCTTATGGTAGGGTTGCAGGAGTGACAGAAACCTAAACCCCAATTTGTGAACTAGTGCACTAGGGAGCGTAGGGTCTCGGAGTTTAAGGCTGTGGTTAGGTTTTTATCTTAGTTACTTTCTTGTAGTTGCGGATGCTTGCAAGGGGTTTAATCACAAGTATGTATTTGTCCAAGTAAGGGCGGTGCATTAGCATAGGTCCACCCACACAGCACTTTATCAAAACATTGAAGGTTAATCACCGGCGTGCAATGAAACTGGCTAGGCAGAAACTCCCATGTGTCCTCGAGAACGTTTTAATCTTCATAAGTAACACAACCGGCCTGTCCTTTGAGCTTAAAAGGATTGGGCTATTTGCTGCAATTATTGTAGCACTCTTTTATTTACTTGTTCTTTATTTGTTCTTTAAATCAAAAACCCAAAAACATTTCTCTTTTAGTGCTTGCAGTGAAACCTTGCTAAAAACTACTTGTCAACACCTTCTGCTCCTCGTTGGGTTCGACAATCTTACTTATCGAAAGGACTACGATAGATCCCCTATACTTGTGGGTCATCAAGACTCTTTTCTGGCGCCGTTGCCGGGGAGTGTAGCGATATTGGTAAGTGAAATTGGTAAGGAACTCTTTTATTGTAAGTGCTATTTTTATTTTTGCTTGTTACTTTGCTTCGTTATGGAGCACTCTTCACTTAATATGCTGTTTGGGAGTGACTCTGCCACCACACCTGTAGTGGATAAGAGTCCTCTGCTCTCTGAAATTGATCCATTTAAAATACCCATGGGAATTATTGATCATGTTATGAGTAACCGTTATGCAGGGGATGAAACCATCCATCCAGGTTATCATTTGCTTTATATTAAAGATCTGTGTGAGCTATTTAAGATTGCAGGTATGTCAAAAGAGGTAATCATGAGGAAATTATTCTCAATATCACTAATGGATAAAGCTATGGATTGGTATATGCTTCTGGATAATTCTCACTTGATGGTTTGGAAAGAGCTTATGTCTCCCTTTTATTCTAAATTTTATCCTCTTCATGAAATTCATCAAGATAGAAATTATATTTATAACTTTTGGCCACATGAAGGAGAAAGCATCGCTCAAGCTTGGGGGAGGTTGAAATCTTTAATGCTTAAATGCCCCAATCATAAGCTTCCTAATGATATAATTGTTAACAATTTTTATGCGAGGCTGCCTCGCAATGATAAGGATATGCTTGATGCCTCTTCTCTTGGATCCTTTACAAACAAAGAAGTTAATGCTAAATGGGATTTAATTGAAAGGATTTATCGCAATGTGGAAGATTGGGAGATCGACAAAGGTAAAGAATCAGGTATAAATTATGAGTATGACTGCATTAAATCTTTCATGGAAACTGAACGTTTTAATATGCTTAGTGCTAAGTTTGGGCTCGATTCTCAAATTGTTGTTGATCTTTATAAATCCTTTGCTGACCATATTAATATTCCAAAAGAAAAGTGGGATAAGTATCATGAACCATTTAAAGATGTTTGTAAAACAGATGTGCTTGCTAGTGATGATGTGCCTGTTCAAACAGTTGAATCTGTTTTACCTGTTGTTTACTTTGAAAAACCACCCTTTCCTATAAAAATTAAAGAACACTCAATCGTGGCTAGTGTGGTTAATAAAAGTGAAAGGAAATCTTATGAAGCTGATGAACAACTTGAAATTGCCCCTCTAGTAGCTTTGGTTAAAGATCTTGTAACTGAGAACGTCGATGGAAGTTCTATTTATTTTTGTGAGGCTGCTACTAACATTGTTAGACATGATAAAAGTGCAAAAGTTGTTGGTACTCCTGTTGTCTCTGTCAAGATAGGTGATCACTGCTATTATGGATTATGTGATATGGGTGTAAGTGCAAGTGCTATTCCTTATACACTTTATCAAGAAATAATGCGTGAAATTGCGCCATGTGAGCTTGAGGATATTGATTTGGAGATTAAATTGGCTAATAGGGATGTCATCCACCCGGTGGGAATTGTCAGAGACGTTGAAGTCTTATGTGGTAAGGTAAAATATCCAACTGATTTCCTTGTCTTGGGGTCGGTTAAAGATAAATTTTGTCCTATCATATTTGGTAGACCTTTCTTAAATACTTGTAGTGTTGTTATAGATTTTAAGAAAGAAAAGGTCTCTGTTCAATTCGCTGGAGAGCCGTATGAATTTAATTTTTCCAAATTTGCTAGACATCGTTATGATAAAGAATTACCTAATGAGGATCTTATTATTGAAAGAATTGCTTCTATTGCCGTGCCTCCTAATGATCCTTTGCAACAATATATGGAGGAGCACGAGAATGATATGTTTATGCAGGAAAGAGAGGAAATTGATGAAGTCTTCTTTAGACAGTCGGCTATTCTAAAGCATGATCTACCTGTGGAGTCTCTGGGGACCCAGACACCTCCAAAGGGAGATCCTGTTTTTGAATTAAAAGCTCTCCCAGACACTCTCAAATATACATATTTGGATGAGAAGAAAATATATCCTGTTATTATCAATTCTAACCTTTCAGTGAAAGAGGAGGAGCAATTATTGGAGGTCCTTAGGAAACATCGAGCTGCATTGGGATATACTCTAGATGATCTTCAAGGGATTTCTCCATCTATTTGTCAACATACAATTAATCTTGAGCCTGATGCGAAGCCCGTTGTTGATCATCAACGAAGATTGAATCCAAAGATGAAGGATGTGGTAAGAAATGAGATACTTAAGCTTCTTAATGCAGGTATAATCTATCCTATTGCTGATAGTAGATGGGTTAGTCCTGTTCATTGTGTTCCCAAAAAGGGAGGTATGACTGTTGTTGCTAATGATAATAATGAACTCATTCCTCAAAGAACAGTTGTAGGGTATAGAATGTGCATTGATTGTAGGAAAATTAATAAGGCTACTCGAAAAGATCATTATCCTTTGCCTTTTATTGATCAAATGCTTGAAAGACTGTCTAAGAACTCTCACTTTTGTTTTCTTGATGGTTATTCTGGTTTCTCCCAAATTGTTGTTAAATTTGAAGATCAAGAAAAAACTACTTTTACTTGTCCTTATGGAACTTATGCCTATAGACATATGCCTTTTGGTTTGTGTAATGCACCTGCTAATTTTCAAAGATGCATGTCTGCTATTTTTCATGGTTTTTGTGAGGAAATTGTGGAAGTCTTCATGGACGATCTCCCCGTCTATGTAACTTCTTTTGACAATTGCCTCTATAATCTTAACAAAGTTTTGCAGAGATGTGAGGAGACCAATCTTGTTCTCAATTGGGAGAAGTGTCATTTCATGGTAAATGAAGGCATAGTGCTTGGACATAAAATTTCTGAAAGGGGGATTGAAGTTGATAAAGCCAAAATTGAAGCAATTGAGAAGATGCCCTATCCAAGAGACATCAAATGTATTCGTAGTTTCCTCGGTCATGCTGGTTTTTATAGGAGGTTTATTAAAGATTTTTCTAAGACGTCGCGGCCTCTCACTAATCTTCTTCAAAAAGATGTTCCATATGTTTTTGATGAAGATTGTAAGGAAGCCTTCGAGGTACTAAAAAGGGCTCTAATCACCGCTCCTATAGTTCAGCCGCCTGACTGGAATTTACCCTTTCAAATTATGTGTGATGCTAGTGATTATGTTGTAAGGGCTGTCCTTGGCCAAAGAATTGATAAGAAGTTGAATGTAATTCATTATGCTAGTAAAACTTTGGATAGTGCATAGAAAAATTATGCAACCACTGAAAAGGAATTTTTAGCGGTCGGTTTTGCTTATGATAAATTTAGACAATATATTGTGGACTCTAAAGTCACTATTCATACTGACCATGCTGCAATTAAGTACCTTATGGAGAAGAAAGATGCTAAGCCTAGGCTCATTAGATGGGTGTTTTTGCTGCAAGAGTTTGATTTGCATATTGTTGATAGAAAAGGTGCAGAAAATCCTATAGCTGATAATTTGTCTAGAATGGAAAATATTCCTCATGATCCTATCCCTGTAAATGATAGTTTCCCTGATGAACAACTTGCCACCGTTAAGGTAACTTCTCATGATGCTCCTTGGTATGCTGATTATGCTAATTTTATTGTCTGGAAATTTTTGCCTCCAAGTTTTACTTATCAACAGAAAAAGAAATTCTTCTATTACTTGAGGCATTACTTTTGGGATGACCCACATTTATACAAGGAGGGAGCTGATGGAATCTTGAGGAGATGTATTCCTGAGCATGAACAGGAGGAGGTATTGAGGAAGTGCCACAATAGTGATTATGGAGGACATCACGCAGGTGAAAGGACTGCACATAAGGTTCTTCAATGAGGTTTTTATTGGCCTACTTTATTTAAGGATGCTAAAAAGTTTGTTTCATCTTGTGATGAGTGTCAAAGGGTCGGTAACATTAGTAGACGTAATGAAATGCCTATGAATTATTCTCTTGTTATTGAACCTTTTGATTGTTGGGGGTTTGACTTTATGGGTCCTTTTCCCACTTCTCATGGTAATACTCATATTCTTGTTGTTGTAGATTATGTTACTAAGTGGGTGGAAGCTATACCAACTAAAAGTGCTGATCATAAGACCTCCCTAAAAATGCTTAAAGAAGTCATTTTTCCTAGGTTTGGTGTGCCTAGATATCTTATGAGTTATGACTGATGCAGGATCTCATTTTGTTAATGGAGCTTTTAGAAAGGTTTTAGCTAAGTACGATGTTAATCACAGAGTCTCCTCTCCGTATCATCCTCAAACTAGTGGGCAAGTTGAATTAACTAATAGAGAAATTAAACTGATCTTGCAAAAGACCGTTAACAAGTCTAGGAAGAATTGGTCTAAAAAACTTAATGATGCTTTATGGGCCTATAGAACTGCTTATAAAAACCCGATGGGTATGTCTCCTTATAAAATGGTTTATGGGAAGGCATGTCATTTGCCTCTTGAATTAGAACATAAAGCTTTTTGGGCTGTTAGACAACTTAATTCTGATCCTAATCTTGCCGGTAAAACTAGGCTGCTTAAATTGAATTCTTTGGATGAGTGGAAGAATGAGGCTTATGAGAGTGCTCGTTTGTTTAAGGAAAAAGTAAAGAGATGGAATGATAAGAGAATTTTGAAAAGAGAATTTAATGTTGGTGATAAAGTGCTTTTGTATAGGTCTCGTCTCAGATTTTTTGTAGGAAAATTGCTATCAAAATGGGAGGGACCATTCATCATTGAGGAAGTCTATCTCTCTGGAGCTATAAAGATTAATAATCTTGACGGAGGCAAACCTCAAGTGGTGAATGGTCAGCGACATAAGCACTACATCTCCAGTAATCCCATGGAAAAAGCTGCCGATGTTATTCAAGTGGTCTCTCCGGAAGAACTTATCGAGACCAAATACCGGAAGACTCCAAAATCAGAAAACAAATAGGTAACTGTTTCGGTAAGGAAAGTGCCTCGGAAAATTCCAGAAAATTCATATTATTTATTTCTCAAAAATTAGGAAAATTCGGAGACTGGACGGAGTATGAGACGGACTCTAGGGGGCAGAGGCGGCCCTCTGCCGCGGCCCCACCCCAAGCCGCGGTGGGGACCCGCCCTGGCCCCTGGACACCGCCTCCGACTCCGCCTAGTCCCGTCGCCTTCCTTTTATTGCAAAACTTTTCGCTATATATTTTCCTGAATTTTTCGAGAAGCATATTCTGTGTTTTCGTCGTGTTCTTGTTTCGAGTTTTCTCTTGCCAGGGTCTCGAAAACTCTCCATCTAGATGTCTTCTTGCGGATCCAGTAGGATTATGCAGCAAGGCGCCTTCGTCGGATCCAACAAGACATTAATCGTGGGAACTTCATGAACTGGGCAACCGATGAGGAGATCGCCGCTAGGAAGGCGGAGCTGGAGCATAACGTGCGGGAAGAAGTGAGAAGGGCAGCATCACGCCAACCGGGAGGAAGGGCGGAGAATCCAAGGCCAGGCAACACCACTTTTGTGGGATCCATTAACCCTCGACATGCTTATTCTCATGATGTTCCAGGGAAAGTACCACAGCATCAGAATACCCATATTGCTCCATTGCTGTCGGAAGCTCATAGAGTGGCTGATCAGTTCTGCGAGCAGTTCCGTTGCTTGAAAGCGAAAGTTGTAATACTAGAGGCGGAGAATCTGGAGCTTCGCCGACGTCTTCAGTATTTCTTGACACCTTTGGCTGTGGTGCCGCCATCTCCTCCGCGGGAATAAATTCGAGCACTATGGGTAACGTCACTCCCTGGGCTTGTTCCAAGCTTGGGGGAGTGCCCCGGTATCTTTATCTTATGTCTTTTATTTTTCGCAGTCTTGTGAGTCGTATCATGAGTAGAGAGGTTATCTTGTAGTATGGTTTTGTATTGTGTCTTGTCACTCCTTGTGAGTCCTTTGTATCCGTTGGTGTGTGGTTTTCTATAATGGAATATAAATGAGAAGTATCTTTTATTCTTCTCCACTTTATATTTTATTATGGAAATCTCTCTCATCCGCTGATCTTGTGGTAAGTAATGATTTGACATTGGGTGCATGAGTAGAAGTTTATTCGGTATTGATAAGCATGGATTCGTTTAAATTACAATAATTGCTTTGGTGCTTGAGTAGAGAAGAAGAATTTAATTGCAAATACACTATCTTGTAATTCTTACATGCTTGTGAACCTTCCAGCTCATAAACCTTTCTATTAGATTTAATTATGACAATGATGATAAGCTTTATGTTGCATGTTTGACATATTGTTTTCGATAGCATAGTTGATTTACATCTCTCAACACTGTTTGTTTGCTGTAAAGCCTTTCTAGCCTAAAGCCCTGTACTGAGTGTATGGTTCACTCGTGCATCCAATTCCCAAAGCCAAACTTTCTTGCCAGCTGAGTCCACCATATCTAGCTATGCATGGTATTTCTTGCCATTCCAAGTAAATTTGTCATGTGCTACCTTTAAAAATTCAAAATACTCCTTTTTGTACCTCTGTTTTTAAGCTCATGAGAGAGCAGTGGAGAGCTAGATATAACTTGTGACGAGCAAGGTCATTCCCCCTTTCACTCGGTGTTCATGGATTACGTCTTCACTTGAATCAACCCGAGGGCAGCTTAAGCAAAATATAAATATAACTCACCATTCTCCTCCGCGCAATACAAATCTGAGAAATCAGCTCAAACATTGGACAGTGGTGAAACCAAGGAGAAAGAGGAGCGTACTCGCTCCTCTAAAAACTAGCTGCTCTCACAAGTCTAAAAACCTTTCTTGTCATGGGGGACTAGATAGCTTCTCTGTTGTGAAGTCGTTGACGAAAGCATGCATACCTCAAAATCATTTTACTTCTGTTTTAAAAAAAAACGCTCTAGCACATGACTAATCCCTGCTTCCCTCTGCGAAGGGCCTCTCTTTTACTTATTATTGAGTCAGTTCACCCACTTCCTCTATCTTCTACAAGCAAACCTACAGTGTTGAATTTTGATGTTAAGCAAGTATGATATCTACATTATGTATTTTATGTCTCATGATAGTTATTCATTTTTCTTATGTCAGTTCTAACTCTTTTATAAGGATATAGCTTTGACGATTTGCAACTCGTGGGAAGATGATCGGATGGTTGAAGCATTTAAATGAATCTTTCTTGAAATATGGGCTGATAAGTATAATTGTTTCTTAAGCAAAGTCTCGACTTGTCATTGCTTAATAAGTTTCTGTCTTACTTCACCTTAACATGTTGTAGTTACAATACTTGTCTTCGAGAAGCTTTATGAGAGAAAGGTTGTTGTTTAAGATATACTTGTGTTTGATGAGTAAATATTGATGCTTCATGTTCGTATTCTTTATTTATCGACACTTAACTCTATAAATCTGTGGTCATGTTTACCGAGTTCAGTGTTCGCTTGGGGACAAGCGGAGTCTAAGCTTGGGGGAGTTGATACGTCCATTTTGCATCACTATTTTACATCATAATTCATATTTATTCATTGATATATTTCATATTATGATGCAATACTTATGTTATTTTATCTCATTTTGCATGATTGGCAATTATTGGGGATGCATCTGTCGGAGCCAGAAATCAGCTGGAAAAGTACCTGTCAAGATACCTGACGTCGGAAGCTCAGAAAATTCCAAGAAAATAAGAAAGTCAATATTACGAAGAATTAGTCACGGAGCCGAAAAGGGGCACGGAGGCGAGCTCCCAGGGGCAGGGGCGGCCTGCACCCGCGGGCCCACCCTTGGCCGCGACAGGGGCCCGCCCCTGGCCCCTGTGGCCCCTCTCCGTCTCCCCTTTGGCTTATTATTGACCCTTGACCTAAAAACTTCGGGGGCATCGACAAGGAATTTTTCCGCCGCCTCCACGAGGCGGAAACCACACAGAGAGAAGAAGAGCTCCGGCAGGGAGAAATCTGCCAAGGAATTTCCCTCCTGGTGTCGTGGTGGGTTGCATGGCATATCCATCAGAGATGGGAAAGATTGTGGGGCAAGGCGGCGATGGCGTTCCGGCGGGATTGGGCACAAGCACGGCAAGAACACACGATGTACCCAGGTTCGGGGCCCTCTTGTGGAGGTAACACCCCTACGTCCTGCACTTCTGATGTATATCATGGCATAGATCTCGGGCTACATGGTTGCTCCTTGAGCTGTGTTTCTCTCTCTAGCTAGAGGAAGAAGAAGGGGTAGGTGGCCATGAGAAGAGCCTCCACCTCCCAAATATCTATCTAGGGTTTCCTCCAAAGGTTGCCCCTCAAGGGCTCCCTGGTGCACCTTATAAAGGGGATGCCCAGGGGACAAAGGGGTGGCCCATTAGGCCCAGCTAGTACTACTCAGGGCAGCCTGGAGCCTCCAGCCGGACAAGGCAGCCTGGAGCCTCCAGCCGGACGGGCAGCCTGCAGCCTCCAGCCGAACGGGCAGCCTGGAGCCTCCAGCCGGACGGGCAGCCTGGAGCCTCCAGCCGGACGGGCAGCCTGGAGCCTGCAGCTTGCTTGATCTTCGTGGTTTGATTTTCTTGTTGTTTTGTTGAGTCGTGGACTTTGGTATACCCGGGGGTCATTCCCCCGACACTAGCCCCCGAGATCGTGGAGTCTTGCTAGCTTGCTGGGAAGACTTCACGAGCTTCCCCTTGTCTTGATTGTTGTGGATGAAATGCTGGAGTCGAAGCTAGAGCCGGCTGAAACTTGGAGTTGAAGTCGGATGAACTTGAAGCCGGATGAACTTGAAGCCGGATGAACTTGAAGCCGGACGAACTTGACGCCGGATGAACTTGAAGCCGGACGAACTTGAGGCCGGACGAACTTGAGGCCGGATGAACTTGAAGCCGGACGAACTTGAAGCCGGACGAACTTGAAGCCGGATGAACTTGAAGCCGGATGAACTTGAAGCCGGACGAACTTGAGGCCGGACGAAGTTGAAGCCGGACAAAGTTGAAGCCGGATGAACTTGACGCCGGATGAACTTGAAGCCGGACGAACTTGAGGCCGGATGAACTTGAAGCCGGACGAACTTGAAGCCGGACGAACTGGAAGCCGGACGAACTGGAAGCCGGATGAACTTGAAGCCGGATGAACTTGAAGCCGGACGAACTTGACGCCGGATGAACTTGAAGCCGGACGAAATTGAAGCCGGACAAGCCGGACGAACTTGAGGCCGGACCAAGTTGAAGCCGGATGAACTTGATGCCGGATGAACTTGAAGCCGGACGAACTTGAGTCCGGATGAACTTGAAGCCGGACGAACTTGAAGCCGGACAAACTTGAAGCCGGATGAAAATCCTTGAAGCCGGATGAAAATCCTTGAAGCCGGATTAAAGTTGAAGCCAGATGAAAAGCCTTGAAGCCGGATTAAAAGCCTTGAGGCCTGCAGCCGGATTAAAAGCCTTGAGGCCTGCAGTCGGATTAAAAGCTTTGAGGTCAGATGAAAAGGCCTAGAAGCCCTGAGGCCTGCAGCCGGATTAAAAGCCTTGAGGCCTGCAGCCGGATTAAAAGCCTTGAGGCCAGATGAAAAAGCCTAGAAGCCTTGAGGCCTGCAGCCGGATTAAAAGCCTGCAAAACGTGGCAGCCCGGGCTCTTGGCCGGGGTGATGAAGTCCTCCGGGTCTGCGGATGCGCAGGCCCCGGGAATGAGATTGCCGGCTGACGGCGTGGCAGCCCCCGGGCTCTTGGCCGGGGTGATGGAGTCCTCCGGGTCTGCAGCTGTGCAGGCCCCGGGAATGAGATTGCCGGCTGACGGCGTGGCAGCCCCCGGGCTCTTGGCCGGGGTGATGGAGTCCTCCGGGTCTGCAGTTGTGCAGGCCCCGGGAATGGGATTGCCGGCTGACGGCGTGGCAGCCCCCGGGAATAATTTTTGACGTCTTGATGACGCGCAGCCCCCGAGTCCATGACTCGGGGTGTTGTAGATGACCGTCCGGGTCTGCGGAGCCGGCTTGGCGGCTGCGCAGCCCCCGGGAATGATTTTTGACGTCTTGATGACGCGCAGCCCCCGAGTCCGTGACTCGGGGTGTTGTAGATGTGCGTCCGGGTCTGCGGAGCCGGCTTGGCGGCTGCGCAGCCCCCGGGAATAATTTTTGACGTCTTGATGACGCGCAACCCCTGAGTCCGTAACTCGGGGTGTTGTAGATGAGCGCGGGCGCAGCCGGACTAGAGCAGTCGGACTGGGACAGCCTGCAAACTGTAGCCAGACAGGAGTGGCCTGCAAACTGCAGCCGAGCAGGGGCAGCCTGCAGCCTGCAGCCGGCCGATCTATGGATTCACTAGTCCCGAAGCTGTCGAGGTCTTGCGACGCCAGCGGGAGGGCCTCGGCAGGTTCATGCAAAAATAGTCATGCAAGACAAAACAAAGTTAGTCGTTAGATCTCAATATACAAAATGTATGCTGTTTGAAGCTTTTGGCGATTTTTATGCCAACTCGCTTTGGTCCGAGCCTTCTAGATCATTCGTGTGCGCTTCACCGTCCCGGTTTGTGCTCTTGTCGGCTGGTCGTCTGGCGATAGTTTTTGTTGTTTTTCGTGGTCGAAGCAGAGGTGCTGCAGCCGATCTGGCTCCAGCCGTCCAGGCAACCAAACGAAAGCGTCCGAGTCTGGTCCCTGCCGGCCCGGATGCTGCCGGACTGGCAACCGAATGGCCGGGTTGGGCTCCAGCCGACCTTCCCTTTTTCTTTTCTTCATTTTTTTTACTAGCCGGCCGACCAGCTCCTCTTTTTTTTTCTTTTTTAGCCGGCCGGCCCGTTCCCCTTTCCTATTCCACCGAGCGGCCAGCCGGACCGCAGAGCAGCGTGCGGGTACGGGCGGGAGCCGGCCATGGCCGGACCAGCCAGGCGCGCGAGCACGTGAGGGAGCCGACGCGATGAGGAGCCGGAGGCGGCTGGCCGGGTGCGGCACGCGCGGGCCGCAGGAGGTCGGACGCGTCGGGGACGAGGCCCATGGTGCGCCGATGGGGCTCGAGTGACTCGGCCAGAGGTGGGGGACGCGCAGCCGGCCGGGGCGAAGCCGGCCAGGGCGGAGCCGGCCGGAGCCAGGCGCGGAGAATTCGGGGGCTGCGCGTGGGTCGCGGAGAGGAGCCGGAGGTGGC
Organism: Puccinellia tenuiflora; assembly: GCA_012064385.1. Classification (NCBI taxonomy): domain Eukaryota; kingdom Viridiplantae; phylum Streptophyta; class Magnoliopsida; order Poales; family Poaceae; genus Puccinellia; species Puccinellia tenuiflora. The sequence goes on from QRDG01000053.1 coordinate 223,653, forward strand.
CATGTGTGGGTTGGGCATAGCCGGAGCAGGCGATCGCACGGAGTACGCGGGAGTGATCGGCACGAGGTGCAGCTGGGGCGTGCCGACGCAGTGGAGGGGGTCGGAGTCGGGCATGGCCAGCCGGTTGGCGAGGGCGCAGCTGGCCATGGCGTCCGCGGAGGCGTGTTGGAGGTGTGGGCGCGAATGTGCATGGCTGAGCCGGATGGAGGCAGCCGGACTCGTGGGCGGTGGAGAGACGCCGACAGCTGGAGGCGCGAACGCGGAAGAGGTGGAGCCGGCCGGCGGGCGCGCGGGCGCAGTCAGAGCGGCGAGGAAGCCAAGCGGCTGGGCGGAGCGGCCGGCTAGAGGCGAGAGCGGCCGTCGTGCGCGGAGAGAAGGCCGGGCGGAACCGGAGCCGGCATGGCGAAGGCGAGGGCGCGCGGACGCGGGCGTGGAGTTGAGGTGCGGGCGCCGCCGCGCGCAAGGAGGTCGACGGGGCGAGCAGGGTCCGGAGGCCACCGACGGACGTGCGGGTCGCATGTGCGGTTGTCGACACAGATTTGTAGGCCAAGGGCACTGGACGCCAGCAGGCGGAGCAGAGGCGCGGTGAAGTTCGGCGAGCATGGGGCGGACCCGGAGCGCGCACGGGCAGGCGGAGCAGCCGGAGCACGCACGGCGCGCGTGCGCGGACAACCGCGGCCACGGAGGCGTGCGGGCGCAGGCACGGGTGTAGAGGAGGAGGGAGAAACTCAGAAGCAGCAACGCGTGGAGAACTTGAGGTCAGAGGAGACGCAGGTGGTGGTGTCGATCCAGATGCGAGCAGTCGGGCGCTGTAGGGGGTGCAGATCCGCTGCTGCTTCAAGCTCTGGTGGCGCAGACGTTGTTGACGCAGATCCAGATTGAGCACGGTGCCATGGCTGGCGGACGGAGCTTCTCCGGGAAAGGTAGCTGGCGCCGAGGCGGCGATGAAGATGTCGATGAAGAGGGGTCCCGCCGAGAACGGGATCCGCTCGCCGCTCGCCCCACGGTGGGCGCCAAATGTCGTGGTGGGTTGCACGGCATATCCATCAGAGATGGGATAGATTGTGGGGCAAGGCGGCGATGGCGTTCCGGCGGGATTGGGCACAAGCACGGCAAGAACACGCGATGTACCCAGGTTCGGGGCCCTCTTGTTGAGGTAACACCCCTACGTCCTGCACTTATGATGTATATCATGGCATAGATCTCGGGCTACATGGTTGCTCCTTGAGCTGTGTTTCTCTCTCTAGCTAGAGTAAGAAGAAGGGGTGGCCATGAGAAGAGCCTCCACCTCCCAAATATCTATCTAGGGTTTTCTCCAAAGGTTGCCCCTCAAGGGCTCCCTGGTGCACCTTATAAAGGGGATGCCCAGGGGACAAAGGGGTGGCCCATTAGGCCCAGCTAGTACTACTCAGGGCAGCCTGGAGCCTCCATCCGGACAAGGCAGCCTGGAGCCTCCAGCCGGACGGGCAGCCTGCAGCCTCCAGCCGGACGGGCAGCCTGGAGCCTCCAGCCGGACGGGCAGCCTGGAGCCTGCAGCTTGCTTGATCTTCATGGTTTGCTTTTCTTGTTCTTTTGTTGAGTCGTGGACTTTGGTATACCCGGGGGTCATTGCCCCGACACCCGGAGGGGGGAATCGCCGCCATCGTCATCGCCATCACGCCAAGCATCATCGGGATCATCATCAACATCATCTCCACCATCAGCACCATCATCATCGCCGCCATCCCATCTCATCTCGCTGTAACAATTATCGTTGTGTTGCTATTAGTCCATCGGAATTGTATCCCCGTTGATTACTACTTGTAGTTGATGTTTGAGAGTTTTATCAGTGAATTATCATTACAATCGGATTGTTGCCCATATTCATATCACCTCTGATCATGATCTATATGATGTCTTGTGAGTAGTTCGTTTGGTTCTTGAGGACATGGGGAAAGCCTAGTTGCTAGTAATTGCATAATGTTGAGTAATATTTAATGGTTTGATTTATGTTGTGTTATTCCTCTAGTGGTATCGTGTGAACGTCGACTACATGATACTTCACCTTTCAAAGGGCCTAGGGAATGCATAGTGTATTTAGTTTGCTTATGGTAGGGTTGCAGGAGTGACAGAAACCTAAACCCCAATTTGTGAACTAGTGCAATAGGGAGCGTAGGGTCTCGGAGTTTAAGGTTGTGGTTAGGTTTTTATCTTAATTACTTTCTTGTAGTTGCGGATGCTTGCAAGGGGTTTAATTGCAAGTATGTATTTGTCCAAGTAAGGGCGGTGCATTAGCATAGGTCCACCCACACAGCACTTTATCAAAACATTGAAGGTTAATCACCGGCGTGCAATGAAACTGGCTAGGCAGAAACTCCCATGTGTCCTCGAGAATGTTTTAATCTTCATAAGTAACACAACCGGCCTGTCCTTTGAGCTTAAAAGGATTGGGCTATTTGCTGCAATTATTGTAGCACTCTTTTATTTACTTGTTCTTTATTTGTTCTTTAAATCAAAAACCCAAAAACATTTCTCTTTTAGTGCTTGCAGTGAAACCTTGCTGAAAACTACTTGTCAACACCTTCTGCTCCTCATTGGGTTCGACAATCTTACTTATCGAAAGGACTACGATAGATCCCCTATACTTGTGGGTCATCAGATACAAACATCACAACTATAACTCAGTTAATAGTATTTTGCAACAAAGCACATTATACTAAGAATGACAACTATGCTCTCAAAGAAGTGCTCAAAGAAGGATATGGTGACTCAACATGAAAATAAAAGACAGTCCCTTCGCAGAGGGAAGCAGGGATTAGTCATGTGCTAGAGCTTTTTATTTTTTTATAAAACAGAAGTGAAACAGTTTTGAGATATGCATGCCTTTGTCAACGACTCCACAGTAAAGAAACTAGCTAGTCCCCCATTTCAAGCAAGGCTTTTAGACTTTTGAGAGCGGCTGGTTTTTAGAGGAATGAGGTCACTCCTCTTTCTCCTTTGTTTCACCACTAACCAATGTTTTGACTGATTTCTCAGGTTTTCATTGTGCGGAGGAGAATGGTGGGTTATATTTATATTTTGCTTAAGCCGCTCTCGGGTCAAATTCAAGTGAGGACGTGAACCATCAACACCGAGTGAAAGGGGGGAAATGACCTTGCTTGTCACAGGTTATATCTAGCTTCCTACTGCTTCCTCATGAGCTAAAAACAGAGGCACAAAAAGGAGCATTTTGAATATTTTAAAGTTAGCACATGACAAATTTACTTGGAATGGCAAGGAAATACCACATATAGGAATTTATGGTGGACGCTCTGGAAAGACTGGTTTCAAAGATTTTGGATGCACGAGCAGCATTCCCGCTCAGTACAAGTGAAGGCTAGCAAAAGATTGGGAAGCGACAACTAGGAGAGCAATACTTGTCATAATCATGCTTTGCAACAGAACAATATTAAACAAGGCATAAAAGTGATATCAATACTTTGAGGCAAAAAGTTCAACGAGGCATGTGACTTTTTTAGTCAATCATGTGTAAACATGTGCCAAGTCAATCCATCATGAATTATTCAGAGGAGGATACCACAATACCATATAAATTATGAACGAAGAAATACATGTTAATCTCTGCATGGCAAATTATTCACTCCTAGATGGTTGAAACTAAATCATAGGAAAATATGAACTACCAAGTATACAGTACCAATACAACTAATTATCAGGATAAGCCAAAGCATGATCATCTGGACAAGTATATGTACAAAAGAGAAAACAAATAGAGTTCATACCAGCTCATTTACCATGTCCACTTCACCAAATATCGTCAGTATTGCTCTTTTCACTTGCATGACCGAATGATATGGAAATAAAGATCGAGCCCGAGCGACACTGTGAGAACTGATCGAGCCCTACAATGGAGATTAACTTATAGAGATCATCAAAGATACCTACAACTCTAAAAAAATCATCGCAAGGGTAGACTGATGGATGAACTTCATTCTCTCGTTGTATGAAGTCGGGTGTCATCAAATCTTCATTATAGGATTGTCTAAATTGAGGATCGGTACCCGAAGATCTTGTCAACCTAGAGGAGGTTGAATGTCTCCTCTCGAACACCTCTCCATGAGCATGTTTATCCATTCTTATCATTCCGAAATTTTTAAACAAACCTCATAAAACTTGATTTTAGGGCGAAAATTTCATGGGTAACACTATAGGAACTATAAGAGAGCTAAACCATGTATCAAAACTAATTATCAATCTCATACACAAGCATGCAAGCTCACTGAACAAGTCACCTACAACAGCAAAATACTCATGAAATACTTAACCATTCAAAATTTTGATTGGACAATCGAAGGAGTCACATACCGGAGAGCAAATGATCCAAATTTCAGTAGAAAAGATGGGCTGAGCAAGTAGATCGAAAATTTCAAGCAAGAACAGCAAGAACACGGGTTTGGGCAATGGTGGAGTGAAAAGTCGAGAGAGAGAAAGAATGGGGAGGAAACTCACCATGTGGGGGGCCTGGTGGGCCCCAGGTGCCACCCAGGCGTGGCCAAGGCCTGGCCGTGGCCAGGGGCCACCTTCCCACATGGTGGGTCCCCCTTGGCAGCCTCTAGTGCTGCAGGGCCCCATTTTATGTATAAAATTTTTCAGAATTTTTCCAGAAATTTTTGACAACTTTGATTTCAGGACATTTTCAGGGTTATAAAATGACTTGAAATCTCAAAAATGAATTTTAAAAAGATGCAAAACCAAGCAAACACTAAACTCAGAAAAGTGCAAAAATAATCATCAAAACAATAGTAGCATGGAAATCATAGTTTTATGTCCATAAAATAAATTTGAGAACAAGGTTGATCAAGGCTTGCTTCAAGCTTATTTTATATGACACAAAATTTTGAATTCCACCAAACAATTATGTTACCTCATACTTGATGACTCTTGTCCCAGTCATCAGAAATAGATATTCCTTGTGATGATCATATATGGGACAATCAATATCTCCAATCTTGACGGTTTTAACATTTGCAATGAAATTTAAACCATAAACCTTGTCAACCTTCTTTGGAAAATAAACCGTGTGCTCTTTGTCATTAACATTAAAAGTAACATTCCCTTTGTTGTAGTCAATAACAGCTCATGCGGTATTTAAGAAAGGTCTCCCAAGAATAATAGACATATTGTCATCTTCAGGCATATCAAGCACAACAAAATCAGTTAAGATAAGACAATTGTTAGTCACTTGAACAGGAACATCCTCACAAATGCCAATAGGAACAGCAGTTGATTTATCAGCCATTTGCAAAGAAATATCAGTGGGTATCAATTTTTCCAAGTAAAGCCTCTTATAAAGAGAGAAAGGCATAACAGTTACCCCCACACCAAGGGTCACATAAAGCAGTTCTAACATAATTATTCTTAATTGAGCAAGGAATAGTCGGGATACCTGGGTCTCCAAGCTTCTTTGGGATTTTGCCATTAAAAGAATAATTAGCATGCATAGTGGAAATCTCCTCACTAGGAATTTTCCTTTTGTTAGAAACAATATCTTTCATGTATTTGGAATAAGGAGGCAGTTTAATAGCATCAGTCAAAGGAATTTGCAAAAAGAGAGGTTTCATCCACTCACAAAATTTATTATAATGCTCTTCTTCCTTTGATTAATAATTCTTGTTAGGGAAAGGCATAGGCTTTTGCACCCAAGGTTCCCTTTCACTACCATGCTTCCTACCAACAAGTTCTTCCTTATTATACTTCCTATTTTTAGGAGTTTTTTTAGGTTCTTCATCACTTTCTTATTTATTAGGTTCATTGTCTTAATCAATATCATTAACAGGTTCATTATCATCTTCAGTTTCAGCATCAGAGATGGAAATATTATTAGGATTCTCTAAGACATGCTCTTTATCAATTTCCAACTTATTAGTCTCTCCTACTTCTTTATGCTTCTTCTTTTTATTTTTATTTTTAGGAGGACTAGCAATGTTATTCTCAGCTAATTGAGACTCTTGTTCAGTACTTTTAGGATGTCCCTCAAGATATAAAGGATCCTGAGTAGAAGCACCACCTCTAGTTGCAATACCAAAAGCATGTTCGTCATCCTTTTAAAAGATTTCAGCAAGCAAATCTTTTTGCACTTTAGCAATTTGTTCAAGTTGAGTTTGAACCTTTGAAAAATGATTGGTAAGTCCTTTAACATCATTAGCAGTTCTTTCTAAAACAGCATGCAAATTTTTAATGACAAAAAAAATTGCAGTTGATTTTGAACTTGCGTGTTGAAATGAGTTTGCTTAATAATAAAGTTATCAAATTCATCTAAACATTGGTCAGGAGGCTTCCTATGAGGAACATCACTAGCATTAAAATCAAGAAGAGAGTGTATCTCTACCATAGGGGAATGAGTGATAGGCTCACATAACACTTCGATAGGTGGTAGATTTTTAACTTCTTCAGCTTTAATACCTTTCTCCTTAAGAGATTTCTTCGCTTTGTGCATAGTTGTAGAATTTAGCACATGAATGCCCCTCTTCTTTGATATCTAAGCCGGCACTAGTGGTGGTGTTGGTGGCGGCTCGGGTGTAGACCAATCATCATGATTTCGGCTTATTTTAGCCGAAATCATGCAAATTAGAGGAGAAACAATAGCAAAAGTGTTTGTAAAAGTAGATATGTTTTGGACGTATTAGGTTGATACCTTCGATCTGGATTACCATACTAGTGACTGACAAAGCAAGATTTGGCATGTGTCTCAATTACTGCTAAGCATATGTTCTCTCAGACAATTCTTTTTCAAAGGCAAACTACGAGTCAATAACATCAAGTGCTATGGGATTGAGTACTACTTAACCAAGACCCTTAAAACAATTATCATCAACACACAAGTCTTCACTTAAAAGGCTTTCTCTTGTTCTAGTTGTTTATCAAAATTAATTAAAGGCAGGAACGGTTCACTAAAAGAGACAGAGTAAGAGCTACAAAAATTAGTATGCTAGTGAATAAAATCTTACTCTATTTATCAAGACTTACATCCCACTGAATATAATATTCTAATAATTACTTACCAGCATAGGCATTTCAACCTTCAAAAGTTGGGGTAGTAAGACATACAGTTCGTCAATAAAAATATTCCTCTTTCTTAGAGATGTGTCTCTTGAGAACTCAGTGGTTGCAGGGAAAATCATTGAAGAGAATAAAGATAAAAGGAATAATCTTTTTTGCATTTTTGAGACTAGGATATAAAGAATAGAATAGCAATTGGCAACTAAAGCAAAGGCCCATAAAGGTGAAGTATCATGTAGTCGACGTTCACATGATACCACTAGAGAAATAACACCACAAATTAAATATCGAATTATTAAACGTTACTCAATTTAACATGAATAGTAATAACAAGACTTCTCCCATGTCCTCAAGATCAACTAAACGAACTAGTCACAAGACAAAATATGGATCATGGTCAGAGGTGGTGACTATATGATGAAAAATCTGGTCATAACAATCTTTTACTAATAAAACTCAATAGCATCAACTACAAAGGGTAATCGACACCGATAAAGTTACTCTCGACAATAGGTACGAGTTACAACTCATGATCGTGCAACCGGATGGAGTGGAGGTGATGGTGGAGACAGTGTTGTCGGTGGAGATGATGGTGATGATGATCGCACCCGGGAGTGTAGAGCTATTGGCGACGATTTCCCCGTCCAGGGGGGAATTTCCCATCAGGAATCTGCCGGCCGGAGGACCTCTTCTCTCTGCCTGGTTTTCGCTCTCGAGGCAGCGGCGAAAAAATAATGCGAAAATCCTCTGGAGGTTTTTAAGTTAGGGAGAAGATACATACGAAGGGGCGTCGGGAGGCGAGCCATAGGGGGGCCACGTGGGTGGGGTCCGCGCCCCTGGATGGACCCGAGGCCCATTGTCGTGTGGCCCTCCTAGCCAGATCTTTTGGGTATGTGGCTCTTTTGCCTTATCTTGATCGCTCGAATTTCATGGGGGGGGGGGGGGGGTCGGGGCTCTAGAAAATAGGCATCTCTTCTGGTGTTTTCCCCTCCTTTCCTGATGTCCAGTGTTCTCGCCGTCATAATTATAAATCATGCAAACTGAGATAAAACAACATCAGAACAATGCTATAATGTGAAATATATCAGTGAATAAGTAAAAGTTATGATATAAAACAGTGATGCAAAATGGACGTATCATACCTTTCAAATAAGTCACATGCGTATATGAGGTTCTATTTTGAATCCCTTTCTTCCTTTTTAAGTATTTCATCTGAACCTGTAGCATTCCTTCGGAGCAGACCAGAGAATTCTAGAAAGTTACCGGCCCACCTGGCCAACATAGTAGACATAAAGTTGGTGTGCTTAATATTTTCCAGTCAACAATAACAACAAGTATATCTCCGGATGACAAGAGTCTGTCTTTCTAGCTACCAAATTTGCTTTGAAAACCATTTTCAACACCAATCCACTCTTTCTTGAGGAGCTTTCATTGGTGGATGGGGATGTCAAGCTAACGAAAAGGTAAGGAACCAACTTCACACCCAAACATTCTATGATCTTCCACATCTTTAGCATTACCGAAGTAGAAAATTTTACTCGTATGAAAAAAAAAAATGTCGAGACTAGATAACTTCTCAAATAAATACAATATGAGATTCATGTTCATCGCATTTTCCATCTCATGGTTCATAAAAATAACAGTATTGTCCACGTTCTGGAGAATGGTTACTCCATCTTCCAAGTGTCAAATCAAGTCGCCTAACTACATGTCTTCCTTATGTCGTGCTATGATAATTGCAAGCATGTTGCCCATAAAATAAAATAGGAACGGAGACAAGGGGACAAGGATCCCCTTGTCTCATACATTTTTTAGTATGAAAGTAATGACCAATGTCATCCTTCATTTTAATATTGATTTCACCTTTAGACGAATCTAGCAATTTAGTCACACCACTGTGCTGCAAATTCTTTCATTCATAGCATTTGCTAGAGGAAAGATCATTTACCTTTATTGTAATACATCTCGAAATCCACCTTGAAAATGACACCATCTAGGATTTGTTTTGTAGAGATAATGGATTGTCTAAAGTACTACCACAACCCTCTCCAGGATATGATGTATATGCATAAACGGACACTTTGTAAGTCGAATCGCATTATGAGCGATGTTGATATTTGATTAGTGTCTATGTTTCTAATGATTTTAAGGGCCCGTTTGGGTAGGATTATTCTGACTTTTTTTACTTCGGCTTATATGCCCAAAAATCAACTAATTTGGTGCTTTTTTTGGCTTCTGAGTTCTGCCTGTAATATGGCAAAATCCAAATAAAAATCACCTATTTATGGACTTTTGTGGCTTATGATCCAAAATCCAAGAGGCAAAAATAAGTCTAACCAAACACCCCCTAAAGCTAACATTGAAAAGTCAAACAGGAGGTACGGATAAATTTGCATCTCCTCCTCATCTTGGGTAGATGCCAAAATTTAGATATGTAGATCAAGATGGATATGAAGATGACTAAAATTGAATCTCGGAGGTGAGAGTTACGAGGAACTCAGAGGATCTTGCATTGAAAAACAATAGTTGCTTGCATAAAACCTCCCTTGAGATTGTCTCTAATGAAAAAGTGACAAAAACTAAAGTTCTTCATTTTTTTATCATCTCTAGATAACTTACAGAAAAATCGGTTCCACGAGCCGTGGATTAGGGCGTACGTGCTAGTAAGTACGAAGCTGGAGGCCCCAGCCTAGGCACCGTGTCAGGTTGGCATGGTCAACAGAGTGTCGTAGGGTGTCATGCTATCTAGCATGGCACCCCAGTTGGATGTGCCATGAAAAAGGATCAAAATATATAAAAATCAAGTCCGATTCATTATGTACTTAAATTTCAAATTTAGATCAAATTTGTCAAACTCATAACCTGGACACAACTGTCAATGCTCGAACTGAACGGTTTCTGAAGTCGGCTGATGGATACCTATTTGCTGTCAAAGGGACCATGCAATGCAAGGGTGTATGCAGCTGCTACAGTTTTCCCATTTTGGCAATTTGATACAATGCATCCATGCACGTGACGAGGAAATGACTATTTGTGGTTTCCACCAATAGTCGCTCACGTGGTGGATGGTACAAAAACACAAACCTGGTCTTACATGTTTCCTGCAATTGCATTGAATTGCTTGTCGAGAGTGGTAATAAAAACAGAGCCATAGGAGCACCAATCCACAGACACACATATACAGAGAACCAAGTCAAACATGAAACAGTCTATGCATACAATGCAAGTAGCAAGATAAAAAGTTGATTGATGCAGAAACAGATGTGAGGGGTGAGGAGAAGGGAGAAATGTGAAAATGAATCAGCATCCTCGATAAAGTAGACCCACGCAATCACTGGAAATGTCAACGCCCGGTTTAGGCCATACTTTTAGATAGTCTTTTAGCCTAAAGTCGTGACACCTAAGCTCAGTCTTACCATGAATCCTTAGGCATATGTTCATTTCGTAGTGTGACTGTAGCTTGCCGTACTTCGTCAGCATACAGTCCAGATATCATAGACCCAATTTCCGGCCAGATGCACGGTTGAGAACATGCGCTGAGGAGATTGTGAACCGGAGCTACGAGTGAAAGAAGTTGGCAACCTGTCTACAATTTTGCAAAATGAAATTTCAAGTGTTGTAAGTATTGTTTTAAAATGAAATTTCAAGGTCTAGATGAGTGCCTAGCAGCTCCTAGCTAGCTTAGACCGAGCATGGCGAAAGGGACAGGTGCAAGTAGTTGTAGGAGGTGAGGCACCCAAGAAAGAAGCAACCTTTACAAAGTTGTAGGTATGTGCTTGCAGTTATTTGAAAGCTACCCCACATTGGGCAGAAACAGCAAGCTGCCAAACCAAAAGTGAGGCTGGGAGGATTCAAAAGATCGAGCTGAGCTTCACATGTTTGGCATCTCTTGGTCTTGCTTTTGAATTTTGATTGGTCTTGTTTGGGATTGGGAGCTCTAGCATTTCAATTCCTAGGTGTAGCTTACACTAGGCCTAGCAGATTCAGAAAATGTGACGATTTTGTTTCCTGAAAAAATAGAAATCCCTTTAGCTATGAAGCTCGTCAGCTAGTATATACTAAATCTCCAGTCGTGCGGTGCACGGGCATAGATTTTCACATTGTCTCTTGCAGCACCAAGTGATAAATTTACTCATGCACGTGGCGCCTTTAAAAAGCACTCATCGGTGGAAGTACGGATGGCACCCGTCGGGTTCGGGGCCGGGTTTGGCCCCCCCATACCCGCACCCGACCCTCCTCCCCGCCCCCGCGACCCGCCGTCGGGTTCAGAACGCCACCAGACCCGCGACCCGCCGGGTTCGCGGGACCCGACGGGTACCCGTTAAGATGCACTGACGGGGCAAGTCGGCGGCGGCCGATCTGGAATTCTGCACCATGTCGTCCGGGAGCGGGTTCTTCCGCGGCCGTCCGCGTGGGCGCACGATCTTGGGCGGCGCGTGCGGGTCCCGCGGCTTGGGCGGGCGGCCGCGCCTGCGCGGTGCGGCGGGAGCCGCGGCGGGGACGGGGGCACCGCTGGGGAAGACCGGCGAGTGCACCTTCGGGGGCCGGCCGCGGCCGCGCTTGGCGTGAGGAGGTGGGGGCGGTGGGGGCGGCAGCGGCGGCGCGTCGTCGGGGGAGTCGTCGTCGTCCTGCTCCTCCTTCTTGGACGGGGCACCTCGTCGGCGGCGGTGGCGGGGGGAGCGCGTACTTGCCTCCCGCGACGGCGACGAGCTCGGCGGCGGCGGACATGCGGGAGAGGTGCGCGGCGACGAGCGCGGGGTGGGACGGCGGGAGGCCCCCGCCGGCGTGGGGGGCGTAGGACCGGCAGGCCACGGCGGCGCATGCGGAGAAAGAAGGAGATGCGCGTGTGGGCGTGTGGCTTGCGTGCGTGTGCTCCCGTGCGATGTGTTGTGTGGTACAGTAGGTGCGTGCGTGGGTAGGGTTAGGTGAGGGTGTGAGAGAATGACATGTGGGCTTCACATGTCTTTGTCGGGTCTGCGGGTTCGCGGGTCCGGGTTTGGCACCCCCATACCCGCCTCCGCTAGACCCGGCGGGTCTGGATCTTTACCGCTAAGCAGCCCCGCGTGTGTAATTTGCCACCAAACCCTCCCCATTTAGTGCGGGTACCCGTCGGGTTGGCGGGTATCGGGTACCCATTGCCATCCCTAGGTGGAAGGCTTCATGGAACTATATGTAAACATTTAGAAAAGCTGGAAAACAAAAAGGAGAGCACTCCTAACTGTAATTCTTCTCCTAAAGTAGCTGATAGTACACTATATAGTATCACAAAGTAGAAAGTACCACGAACCGGCGAGCTACAAGCCTACAAGGCTGAAACTACCCTGTTTTTAATCTGCCCCAAAGCTTTGAACTCTGATGAAACTGAAAGCCGTTGGACTGGTCAAACGGTACATCGATTTTGTGAGCTAAGATGGGTAAAGGTGGCATGCGATCTTTTGGTCCGTTCATGTTTGGACTATTGTGTTTTGTTTTGATAGAGATTAGCATCAGGCTCTACGTACTTACAGTCCTCAGGAGCAGTAAACATATTCCATGGACAAACGGAGAATGCTTAACGCAGAAATTCAGTTTAGCAGTGTATTGTGGAGATGTCCATGCGCACTTCATGTGTACTTTATCCAACACAAGAACTGTAGTTTAGCCTTTAGGTGCACGTATAGCTTTGTCGAAGCTAGATGTGATGAAGCTACTGAGATTTTTCCTGGATAAAGCCACAAAGATCATAAGCCCTGCATGCTTGGGCATCTTCTAGCGACAACTGAGCATTGTGCAGGCTCATACATGTCTTTTGCTAGGAGTACTTTGAGATGATGCTGTTGTATAAATCTCCTTTTTTCGCACGAAAAAAAGGAAAGAAAGTATACCTCTCTTTTCTTCTACTTGCCTTTTTTTTTTCCTAGCACCATACATGTGCAAGCAGAAAGTGTCTGTTTTTTTTGGACCCATCACTGTCGCCAGATTGGTGTTTCCACCTACTAATCTGAAATTGGAATACCGTAGCACATAGAGTAGGGCGTGTCATCGATCTGGTGTGAGCAGAAAGAAAGAAATTGGTACTGCAGGTGCATACATCTTGAGCGGTTTTAGGACCACCCAAATTGCCGCAATTACGTGGTCCATGTCCTACAGGTTACAACAGTCGACACTAGTCGTTCCTCATTTCAAGATGTTTCGGCATCTGATTAGTACATTGCCCCCAGACATGTCAATATGTCATTGACTTATAGCATTTTTACGGGTAGTGACTAAATTGTATCCAGCACACCTTCATTAGAAGTCTAATTAGAGGTGTCGGACAATCGTCGGGCGCTTTTTTTTTTCCTTCCACACCGGCACCCCCTAAACGGTCGGACCCCAAGCAAAAAAAATTAATATTGCAATAAATTCATTCGATTCAAATAAAAAGTTCGATACAATTTGATTCGATTTCGATACAACTTTTTTTTAATTTAAACACTAAATCTAATTCGACCGCCAGAATCCGAGACTTTCCTCACATGTGTCGACCGCGGAGGAGTCCAGGCAGAATGTATCTCTGCTTGGGGCCATCCTCGCCGGCACTGCTCGAGTTACTGGCTGTTTCGGGCTACGTCGATATCAATGATCGACGTAGCTTGTGGAGAAACCACAGCTTGAACAGAATCCTGAAAGTCTTTGTCTGGTAGGGCCTCGATATCAATGGTCGGCGCAGCTTGGTGGCGGAGGAAGAGTTGGCTCCTCCTCGTCGGACACCGGCTCGGGCGGCTCGTCGTCGTCGGTGCGGTAGCTGTGGAGGCGGCAGGCGTGCTCGGACCTCACAATGGCGTCCCAGTACGCCGCCGACGCGTTGAACGGAGGCACATGGCTCCGCTCCTCCTCCATCATCGCGCCGGCAATGTCCGCCTGCCACATCGACTGGATGTACTCCAGCCTCGCCTGCCCGGTCAGGGGCGGCGCAACCGGGACGTTGTCCAGGTTGACCAGCCAGCCGTCCGGCAGGCTACGGTCGGCGGGCAGAGGGAGGTAGTCGCGCACGAGCTGCTCCGCCTCCTCCACCGTCAGCGGACGACGGTCGTCGGCCTGCGGGGGTGGTGGTGGCGGCGCCACAACCCTAGCCGCCGCAATCCGGATCCCCTGGATCCGGCGTAGCTCGTTGCGGCGTTGGCAGCGCACCAACGATATCGCGTCAAGGCGCCGGCGGCGCTCGTGGTCCTCCTCCGTGGGCTGGTAACCTGGTCCGCGGCGACTGCAAGGAAAGGAAGAGGGGCGGTGGTGGAGTATGTGGGTCGAGAGGGCCGGTGGTGACTTTTTAAAGCCGGTCGAAGGAGTGGAGATGCCGACTTGCCGTCGCCATTAACGCCAAGACGGCATGCATACCGCCGCGTGGGCTCTGCGGCGCTGCATCGAGGCGACGCTTCACTGTGCCGCCCACCTAGCCACTGAAACGATGCGCCGCCTGACGGCCCGTGCAACGACGACTCGCCTCTGAAACGATGCGACGCCTGCATCGCTGAAACACTGTCGCGTGCCTGCGCCTCGCCGGTTCGTTTCGTGTGTATGACGGGCGGACCATATCTGTCGGAGGCTCGGGCCGGACAGTGTCCGGCACCGCGAAGGCAGCCCCCAAAGTTGGAGGCCCTATTCGCGATGCCGGACAGATTTTGAGCCGGATAAAGGCTTTGCGACTCCCCGGTGTGGCTTGTTTTTCGATCCGACGTCTGAAATGAGATTTACGACCCTTTTTACGACCCCCGTGGAGATGCTCTTATGCCCTTATCTGTCACGAACTCACGTGAGCGTATATATACAGAAGTGCAAGCTTGATCCAACGGTTGGAAGTCTTTCTGGAATGTCACGAATTAGTTGGTACAAAATCGATCGAGTAACAATCATCAAATGAAGCAGGAATCCAGTTGGAATTATCATTGGAAAAAATAAAGGCACGGGCTGGATGACCCTGGAGGACCAACATGGTCAAACATATAACCCCTGGAGATTATGAGTCGGAATGATTAGGTCTCTCCGCATTCGACCTTATCTCTGCAAAAGAATTCTGAAAAAGGAGGTTGAGATGGATAAAAGAAGTTTCCTTTGGGGAGCATGCCTGGCTAGTGTTCGGCCGGCCAGGCCGTCACTCGTCTTTGTTTTGCACAAACTCAGAGCAAGCTGTCGCATGATTGGT
The DNA here is from genome assembly GCA_012064385.1 of Puccinellia tenuiflora. Classification (NCBI taxonomy): domain Eukaryota; kingdom Viridiplantae; phylum Streptophyta; class Magnoliopsida; order Poales; family Poaceae; genus Puccinellia; species Puccinellia tenuiflora. The sequence goes on from QRDG01000053.1 coordinate 238,852, forward strand.
TTTCAAGTGCCCGAAACACAAATCCCAGAGATTATTATGAATTTTGTTTGCCACTCCAAGGAAACCCGAAATTTTCATTTCTATATCCTGCTTTGCAGACATGAATCCCGATGGGAAAGACAGGGACTGCTAGGCGGACAGTCTTCGATGATTCGACCGCAGCGGCATCCCTAGAGAAGAGAATAGAGATCCGAGAAATCTGGTGGTGCGTCGTGCGTCGCGTCCCGTCCGTGACCGCTGGGCATAGTAGCTCGAATCGATGCGGCACGCCGGTCATGGCGGCATAGAGCCCCGTGCGCACTGTTGCTCAGTCACGCATACGGCACGCGTGCCCGCCCGGTCGTCTCGGTATAGCAGCGAGCGAGCGACTGAGACGACGGGCTGATTGATCCATCGGATGGCGGTGTAAATGTACACGCGCGAGGACACGTTACGTGCGTCGGCCATGCCGTGCCGCCGTGGTGCCATTGCACGCCTCATGTGTAGTCCGTTTCCTTCTGATCACCGGTTCCATCAGCCGCCGGCGACGGAGTAGAGCCGGCATCCCACGCCGACCGCCGCGCAGAGGCGCAGACGGAGTAGACTACATGTTGGAGATGAATATCGAAAACCAACACCCCTGTGCAGTTGCTGCCGACTTTGATCATGCTGTCCGCTCCAAGGCGGAGCTAGATTATTGTTCAATTTTTTGTCAGTAATTACTCTTCCATAAAGTAAGCTTTTATGGAGTATTTAATTCATGTTAAAGTTTGGGCCAGTTTTTGGTCAGCCCAATAAGAAAATCCTGAAAAATTCAAATGCCCACTTAGGGCAAAATGTGGTAGTGCAAACTTTTGTCTCAAATGAAAATTGGGAAGGAGTTCCACCCATTACACGGGAGGGGTTCTACCACTTGATAAATGAGTGGGAATAAGAGTGGTTCACGCGCACTCCTTCTCATATTCCGCTCATTCGTCACGACACGCACCGGCACCGCGTCAATCAAAACTAGTCAAGTTATGCGCTTTGTTTTTACCGTTATGAAAAACGGAGTCGCTAATGGACGCGTCACAACTAACCAGTTCGGGTCACTCTCGGATCGTGGGCTGTTGTAGCCGACTCGAACGTGCAACATGGATTCAGTTCCCAAGTCGTATTCGAAATTGATCACAAAGCGGACAGAGCAAACAAAATGTGTCGCCCCATTGCCACGTTGGGTGCCACTGCCACGAATGGGAGGACAACGAGCAGGGGTCTATCCGCCTGGACACCCAAACGGATAAAAAGCAAACAAAATTTGTGTACATTTGGGTCGAACCATTGGAGTTGCCCTTACTCACCATATAGGGTCGGCCGCACCAGGGCTGGCCCCACCCCAAGACCCTAGCCGCACCAACGGATGAAGGGGGAGGTGCCCCTCCCACTTGCCTTGGCCTTCAAGGCACTAGGGAACCCCATCTTGCGTTCCAACCTTTTGACCCATGTGCTGCCCCCCACAAGCCCACGAGACCCTCCGGAATATTCTAGAATGTTCTACACTCTTCTATAACATTCCTAGAACTTCTGGATCCATTTATGGTTTCGAGGGAGTTTCCGATCCTTGAATCTATTTTGGTTTCTCCCGGAAGCTTATTTTGATTACTCCGAAACTATTTCAGTAACATTCTCGTATGTTATAACCATCCTAGCACTCAACAAATTGATGATACTTAAGTATGTGACCCCGTAGGGTTGATATCATGTAGACATGACCTAGAACTCCTTCTGGTTAAAAATGAATAGCGGGACATGGATGTCCATATTGATTGCTACAGTTACACGAATGAATTTGAGTGAACCTTTTCTTCCCGTACATGGTAGCTTTTGCTTCGTGATACTTAACAAATACCGAGGCAAGACATATCAAAATCAATGTGAATCGATACTGGATCACGGTACCTTGTTAATAATAGCTCGAAATATTATAATTATTTATAATGATTCTGATACATATATTTAAAGAAAATATATAGTTTGCTAACTTGTTGTGAATGTGATTGTTCTTTCCTTGTACATGCAACCAAATATTTAAAGTTAGTTACGCAAGCAAATTTTGGCATTAACCGTATGAATAGGCTACCATATGACTCTTGATCAAAGTTTGATACCGGACGCATGCGCAACTTCTCTATCCTTGCTAGTTCATCCACAATATCTCGCTAATTCGTCCACAAACTATATGTTATGATGTCGTTGTGGAAACTATATGTTATGATGTCGTTGTGGTTTAATTATAGGAACTAGTTGCTTTCGAATATAGAAATTGCCCTTGTCTTGCTTGGCTCGAAACTCGCTCGAGACCGACTCGAGATCGTTACAAGCTGAGCATGAGCCAATATTACCGCTCGACCGTTAACTCGACTCTGTCTGAGCTTGCTCAAATTTTAGTATGAGTTGAGCTGAGCCGATTATAACTCGCTCGAACTCGACCCGTTTGCAGCCCTGCTTGTTATCCTCGTTACTGGTTTGTTATATATTCTTTCTGTGTTCTGGTATCCCTTTGATCATATCACAATGTGTCCGGTATACCATAACACCAAGTGGGCCCTCATAGCATCCTTCCATCCGTCGAAGGAGCAAATCTCAATCTCGAATTAGCAAGCTCTAGGCATAATTTCCGAAGGGTGTGGAAATTGTTTGTTATGATTGTCCTGTTATGGATGACGTTTGACAACACCAAAGAGAAACGTCCAACATGTAGGAACTTGATATTCTCAAGGTATAAGGACGTGTTTATACGATTAAAACTTCTATGATAATATAAACAACGTTGTGCCGATGTGATCTCGTGGCATCCTTGTTACTTTAATAATGCCCACGATCATGGAAACAAGATCATCATACAACAATAAGGTAGTCTTAGAGGCGAGACTTTGGAACTACTTTCCGTTTATGTCCACACATGCATATGAGTTTTTCTCAGAATCTCACATTCATAAATGTAGGAGTTATATCACAGAAATATAAACATTAATTACGAACAAGGAAATAAAATTATAATATTTATTTTTACCTTTAGGGAATATTTGTACTTGCACCAGAGTCAATAATATAGTTTGCATAAGTTCTCTAACACCAAAGATATTCCGGTGTTGATCATACTTTGCTCGTGGTATAGTCTTCGTTATCGAATCTGATACTTCAGGTTCGTGTGTATTTACATATCTTTACATCGATCCACATGTTCTACAATATCATAACGAGGTAGAATCTGTTTGTATATTTTCGGAGATCTCTCGAGGGACCTTTGCTCCTTGGCATAGACTAACATGTCAGAATATAGGTTCATGAAATCTAGCACGCTTGGAACCATTACATGCTCAGCAACGAACTTTTGGTTGATTGTGCAATTTTCTTTATACGGCCACTGGAATCACTGAATCGGTATTCAGCTCCAACCAAAGACCAAGATACTAGCAGAATCTGAGTCCGATTGCGCCGGCCACTAGCTAGGTGGGCAGCAGGTGTGTGGCCACCGCATGCACGCGGACGGAGACGGAGACGGAGACGGGAGACCGTACTTACGTGGAGGCGGTCCACCACCCACCGCTGGCGGCTCGCCGTTTTGCCTGCCGCCGGGCATGGCGGGGCCGGCGAGAACGTGGCCATGGCCATGGCCGAGCCGAGGGCGCGACAAAAACCACTGCCTTCTCTGTGCTCTGCCCGGCGTGGCCTTGTTGTTGTTTAACGTACGTACGAGTACGACCCTGTTCGTTTTCAGTAATGCAATCGCAGCGCCATATATGTCTTGCTTGTCCGTGCCGCATCCAGCGACCTTGTGCCTGCCATGGCCCCTGTCTCTGCCGAGGGGCGCCGTACGTACGCCGAATACACAGCAAGACATGCAACCAGTTGCACTTGTATATAAGTAAAAATCCTCGCTAGTTTTATCCTCCCCATGCATGCGTGCATGCAAGCTTCCAAAATGATTCAAACATGAGACCAGTGACCACGACCACGAGAGGTCAAGTGCACTCCTAGGCGGCTAGTCTTCTAAAGTAAATTATAAGCTGCTTGTTTTCTTGTTCTAGCGGTGCTGGTCCTTGGCAGTTTAATTAGCGTATACTACTGTACTAAACTACAGTATGGAATCTATGGTGATAACTTAAAAGATGTAGATGGCATTAGGACGAATCATAGCTAGCCGCCCCTCGCTCGCAAAAGAAAAAGGCTGAATCATGTCTGCAATCTTTTGAGGTTGTTATTTGCAGGGCTTCTCGTCCAATGGGGAACAGCCTCTGACTCTGAATAGCATGCTTAGACGCCGCCCTCTCATCACATCACACACAGAGTTCCGCCGTCCAACAAGATCGATCGATGAATCGATCGGTAGCTTAGCTAGCGCGCGTGTACGTACGTAGGATTGATTACCTAAAAGCGAGACATGAGTATCCATCCGCATGACTGGCGAAAAGATAAACCATATGCTTATATATATGACCATGCATGCTGCTTAGCTACTGATCTACTCCGCTAGACAATATAATCACTATGCTCTACGGCCTTTTTCAGGTGGCCAACTATAATAACACTAGATGCGTATATCTTCTTCAGTTAACTAACCAGTTTCCCGTAGCATCACTCGTGCGCAACAAAGCACATTGATCAACCCACGAGTCCAAGAAGGGAAAGAAAGCGGCTTTTGACCACACGCTTGTCTTCACAAAATTCCCAGGATATTTCGATTAGAACACTTTCCAAACAGTAAGAAGAATGACCGGTGGACCAATCAGTCCTAAGAACATTTTCACCCGCACCCCCTGAAAATATGTTTGATTTTTCCAAAAAAATGTTCGCTTGTCGGGGTTGACGAACAGATGTGCCTCGCCATTGTGCCGGCTGCCCCACGCGGCGTCCCCAGATGGCCGGGCCTACTCATTTTTCGTTCATTTTTTTAGAATTATTACTAAATATGTTCTAACACAAGGACACACAATGAACTCACAATATAGGCACCAAATCAGAGTCTCATCCATAAAAATCGTGGTCAACAATCAAAATGCCACCAAGTCCGGCCACATCACATATATAATCGAAATGCATCAAAAAATACTCTTTATTCTCTATGATGCGCTTACATTCTTGAGCGAACCAAGCCCATTCAATCCGGGTCCATGTTGCTGAACTTCCTCTCCTCGGCCTTTTGCTTTCATTCCGTGTCATGGAAATGATCTTAAACTTCTCGCCTTGCACCCCAAAAATGGTCGACCACCTTTCATCGTTCTTTTGCAACCTCAACACGTTGCGAGTCGAGGTCTATGAAATCTCCTTCATGAACTCAACAATTAATTCTTGGATTGAGCAAGATGATGATGTCGTCTTCTTTGCGACCTTAGCTTTCTTGTTTCCAATTAGGCATTCCAAGCCCATCGACGGCCCTTCCAAATCAATGGTCTCATCATGCTTGTTGCTTGGAACGCCGCCCCTCGCCACACGCTACTTGACACATCAAAGAGTCTTCCAATTTTAACAAGTTTCAACCGATACCCAATAATGCATCAAATTGAAAGTCTAGTTATTGTTGCAAGTTTTGTGCAACTCTAGAGTATCTTGCAACTTAGAAAAGTCACATGTCAATACTGCAAATTTGAGCATGCAAAATAGACATAGTTTTAGCATCTTACTCGATTGACGGTCGTCCTGACACTCTTATTTCTTTGGACAATTTGACCATATCAACGATGGAATTTGTTGCACGCCTTAGGGATGACGCCCATCAGCATGACATAGCACTTGTTACGTGTCTCACACCTCTTGCCGAGGAGGCGGCAACGAGTTCTACATTGATGAAACCCAGTTGTCGGGGGCGGCGCAATCCCACAGCCAATTGGGAACAAGAAGGCGAAGGCGGCGACACACAAGTTCGGGGCATCTTCCTCCCTACAAGAGTCTCTCGCCACATTCATCGGATCCTCCACCACTCTAAAAGAGAGGATGCACAAAGCAAACAATTAAAGGTGGGATATGTATTATTGCGTGCAACACCAAAAGATGAAGGAGATGCAAAGATGTAGGGAGATGAAAGGGCCATGGACACGTCAAACATGACGGCGGAATGACAAGAGTATTTTGCAGAGGAGGTCATAAAGGCGAGGAAACAAAGGGCCACAGATGCCGAGATCCAAAAATGATTTACATGTTGTTGGATGACTTGATGTATTTTGGTGGCAAAACATGTTATTGGTCGGTGCTGTGATGGCAGGTGAAGTTGGTGGTCGTGCCTGTGATGGCCGGTGAAGCTTTTAGCCGTGCCTGTGTTGACCAGTCAAACAAACATTCGTGGCCGGACTTATTGGCATATGTATATTTTTGGTAGCCGGATTTATTGTTGTTAATCAGTTTTGCTTTGGGGGTTTCGTTTAGAGGGTGCCGGTTTGGGAGGCCCAAAAAAAACGTCGGGCAAATGTCCGACACTCGCAAAACGAACACTAATTGAGGAGTGGCGGACACAATTTAGACACACCGGTGAACTAAGGGCAACTCCAACGCGCCGACCCAAACGGACCAGAAAATTGTCCGTTTTTCATCCGTTTGGGTCGGCAAACGGATAGGGGTCCGTCCATGTCCGGCCATTTTTTGCCCCTGCACCCAACGGGGCGACCCATTTGGTCCGCCCCCTGTCTATTTTTCTTTAGATAATAGGTTTTCATCCAAATTGAATAACATAGTTTAGACAATCAAATCCGATAAATTATTCATCAAATAGTTTTACAAACAAATTGAATAAAACAAATAAATCAGTACAACCAAATTGATAAAAAATGTAGCAACTAGGACTCTTGGTTCCCAAAATGATTCCACATATGCTTAACAAAATCTTTTTGAAGTTGTATGTGACCTATCTTATCACCCATCTGTCGATGAAACTCGATCCACCCTGCAAATGTTGTCGATCCAAACTGTGGCACAATCGTCTCCCCACTAAACTCCCAATCTTTGTCAAATAGGCTATCGTCACGATCGTCCTCCCCAATCATGTTGTGCATGATCACACAACAACTCATCACCTCCCACATAGTGTCGACGCTCCATGTTCTAGCAGGGTGCCGAACAATAGCCCACCGAGATTGGAGCACACCAAAAGCACGCTACACATCCTTTCTACAACCCTCTTGTTCCTTTGCAAAAAAAAAGACTCCATGTTTTTCTTGTTTGGAGTTTCATCGTCGTCAGCAGGATTGAGGATTGTCTTCACAAAAGTAGACCACTCCGGATAAATGCCATCAGGTAAATAGTATCCCTTGGTATATGTATGGCCATTGACCTCATAGCTCACCTCTGGAGCATTGCCCTCTGAAAGCCCAGAGAACACAAGTGAGCGCTGAATCACATTGATGTCATTGTGAGAACCGGCCATGCTAAAGAAGGAGTGCCAAATCCAGCAATCGTCGGATGAGTCCGAGGAGGACGATGAACACAACACATTGTTGCAGAAATATTCGTCCGCGCTATCCATGGTGACAATTCGTACCTTGGGCAAACGGCCGAACACCTCGTGGGTGACCTCGGTCCTGGTGGTAGAGACGGTCTCCTCCGCCGCCCCAAGTCCGTCCTGGTGGAGACGGTCTCCTCCGGCCGGTGCCGATGAAGGCGGGATGTACCGCGGGGGGGGGGGGGGGGGGGGGGGGGCCTGCGGTCAATGTGTGGCGGCGGCGACGACGATGGATGGCGCGGGGCTGGGGGACGGGGCGAGGTGGACTAGGGATAGAGAAGAGAAAAAGGATTGGGTCACTGGTGGGCGGGCGGGCCAGGGGGTGAAGTGTTGCGGACTCCGCGCGGCGTCCAGATACGTCCGTGCCGATGCAAACCCGGCTCAAATTTGGGCCAGAATTGGGTCGCCGCGGACGAAAAAACGGACGTCGGTCCGTTTGCGTCGGCACGTTGGGCCATGGTTTCCATCCAAACGGACCAAATGGGTCGGCGCGTTGGAGTTGGCCTAACGGTGGAGATGCTCGAAATGAATGAAAATGTAATGGAGATGTTTTACAGCATGAGAGTTAGGTGTTGCAGATCTGAGAGACATGCTGCAGGAGGCCAGGCAGCAGTTTGGCAGTTTTACACACATGGGGGATGGACCCCCAACGAAATCCTTGACCCCGCGAACGCCACGAACGAATGAAGCAGAACACGAGGCCGGACAAGGGGGTCCTCCGTAGGACGCAGCTGGCTGGCTTGCGATGCACTCAAATGTCGCCCCTCCCCCCCAGTGCGAACACGACCGCCACCGGCCATCCCCAGCCGTCCGTCCGTCCGTGCACCCACCCATCCGTTGCCCCCGTCGCCACAACAGTAGCACTCCTCCGACCGCCGGCGACGGCGACGTGAGTTGGCTTCCTTCCCGACCGCGAGTCAAACAGCGCGGAGGAGCAGAACCGCATGCATCATCGTTTATCTTTTGTTTCCCCTGCTGTGTCGTGTCGTGTCGAGTCCCGATGATGCCTCCGTAGTCCGTACGCCCGGCTCGGACATTCTTGCCTACGCCTTCACTTGCTTGGCACGCAACCGTGCTTGCTCTGCTCCAGTGCTCCTCCGTAAATTACCGAAGGGACAAGCTGAGGCGACTGTTGCTTGCTGCCGCTGCCGCTGGCCGGTTGAAAGTAATCTCGGGAGCAGGGTCGGTCAGTCAGGCTTGCAACGGATGAGAGGACGTACGCCAGGCTAATCGATCACACCCAGTGAGCAACAGACAGCGAGAGGAGATGGATCTTTTGGACTGCTGCAAATCCAAACCTCGCTGGATGGCTGCCTGCAGTCTCGCTCGCTCGCTCGTTGGGAGTGTACCTGTACGATTCCATCCATCCAGTACACTGTCAAGGGATTTCAACTGTGACTGAGCTGAGCTGAGAGCGAGCGTACTAACAGTCTCCGGTTTGACAAAAAGATCCTCCTCCTCCTCCTCTGCGCTCGGAACGTGCAGGTGGAGCCCACCCGTCAGGTGCTTACTACGTACGGATGGTTTAGCGTGAGGAGAACACGGCGACGTAGCGATCGACTCGAGGCTGAGGTGGCGGTCGATGCGAGCGCACGCATCGGCACGTCCAAGCCGCTAAAAACCATCTTCTTTTTTCTTTTATTAAGTAGTAATAACCACGTGTCGGCCGAGCCAACCACGTCCCGATGGAGACCAAGCTGTCTAGCGAGCTAGGGAGAGAGAGATCTCCCGGCCATCTCTCTAAAGATCGGTTCTTCCAGGCAAACAAATCGTACTGTACTCCCACTGCACCACGTCCTTGCTGCGCAGGCAGCGATCCAGCCAGAAGAAGGGAGATGCGCTCCGGACCGGGCCTAGCTCGGCCATCTTCTTCAAATCGAGAGCGTTGGAAAGACAACAAGAAAAGAGAATTCCCTCCCCGAAAGAAAGGACCATGCTCGCTCGCTCGCCCAACTAAAGGAGGCCTCCAAAAGAATAGACACAAAGGGAGGAAGCTCGCCATCTTTTCATGTATCCTTCCTGCTCTTCTTGCTCTACACTACATACATACAGCGTACAACAACAACAACAACATGGAGGAAGTCCCGGTTCTATGCCCGACCGCTGCAAAGCCCTTTTGCTTTGCCTCTCCATCTCTCTCTCTCCATGACCAAACCAGGGGAAAGAACTAATCTGCAAGATTACTTACTATCCATTCATTTGGATTAAACTTTCTTGCTGGGTCCTGGTGACTGAAAGGGAGTAGTGGTACTAGTACATACATAGTCAAAAAAGTCCAAGGGAAAAGAGGAGCTCGCATCGCAGGGGCCACGCCTCACGCTCACGCCCACCATCTGACCGTCTGCAGCAGCAGCAGCAGCGCACGCAGCGGAGCAGTACGACGCCCCTCTGCCACTGCGCTTCCCACGAGAAAAGAGGCCAAGTTTAACAACCCAAACCCAGCTTTCTTCGTTTGTCTGTTTGTTTTTCCTGCTAATTATAATCCACGCTCCCTTTTTGTCAGGCGCTGCATGCCCGCCCGCTCATCGCCTCCTTGACCGCGCAAGCCCCGCCGAGCCCAACGGGCCCGCCATTCAGTCCCGATCCCCTTTGATTTCATTTCGTTTCGTATTATGGTTGGTTTATATAGCCCAAGCCACGGAAGGAAGGAAGAAAAAATCCCCATTAGGCCATGTACAATGGTTGATAAGACGGTCTTATCTTAGATCCGCCACGTAATCTAAATATGTCAATAAAACATGATGTACAATGGTGATTTTATTTGTCTTATCTCTAATAACCAGATTCTCTAAATTTATGGTGAGACAAATTGTATTAAGAGATGATCTCTTAGCTAAGAGAAGATAAGAGTCTTTTTTTCATTTCTTTCTCCTCCACCTCAACAATTATCCTACGTGGCAACGCTATGATATAACCATTGTACATACCCTTAATCGCGCTTGCTGTGACTTAATCTGCTAAACACCAGCAAATCACCGGGAAAACGTAATTGCAGTTAATGTCTTGGCCATGTCTGTGCCTGTGCTGCCGCATTTAATTGCACGCGCGACGACCGACGAACGCCTCGCCTCGTCGTAACGGAACGGAAGCAAGCAAGGCGAGCAAATCGCGGCATCGGGAACCGACGCACGCTCGCTCGCCTCCCTCCAAACATCGCCGGCGGCCGGCCGGCCCAGTCCAGTGGGGACGGACGGACGGGCGCGTCGTTTCATTGCGAGCAAGCTGCTCGTCGTACGTTACGGTCCAACGTATACTCCTCTGTCTTCTCTCCACTCGAGACAATACAAAAAATAAAACTCACACCGATTCTCTTTCAGACTGGTCGCTCGTTCTCAGCTCGGGCAAATGTTTACGAATGCCTGATTTACTCATCATAACTCGATTGATATTGCTAATTACTGATAACTCGGCTACAGACAGACAGCCTCTCGCTCATTTCTTTCATCAGACTCTTCTCATCACCTAAACCCCGTCCGTCAAGGCTTCCCTTCCGGAGCAGGGGGCAGCAGCTCGCTACACCGGCGAATGATTCGATAACTCTCCATACTTACTACTACTATCTAGAAAGCGAGAAAAGAATTAACCAACGAATGCAAACAAAATTGACCGGACTAGCAGCTAATCCGGTTGGGCTTCCAGTTGTTGCTGTTCCGCTAGATGACCGGGAGGGGATCGATCTGGAACAGGTCGGTGATGTCCTCGAAGAACTCGTCCGCCTGCCGCAGCGCCGCGGGGGACGGCGGGGACACCAGCTGCTGCTGGGACTCCGACGACGACGAGTTGGTGGAGTCGCTGGAGAACGTGAAGGGCTGCTCGGGGAGGTTGGACAGGAAGTCCATGGGCGCCTCCGCGAAGTCGGACAGGAGGTCGAAGTCGGTGAAGAGGGGCGGGAGCTCGCCGGCGAAGTCGTCGCCGGAGAAGGAGCAGCCGAAGACGCTGCCGGCGCTCGACTCGTCCGTCTCGGCCGGGGTGCTGGAGGACGGTGCTGACGACGAGGATGACGCCTTCTTCTTGTTGGTGCCGTCGACGGTGGCGACGGCCACCAGGGAGGACGGTGGGCAGGAGCGGAGGACGGAGGTGGGGGAGGCCGCCGCCACGTGGGACGACTCCTCGCACGAGTCGTAGGAGGTGGCGACGGAGGAGGACCCGTTCTTGGACCCCCCCGCCGGCGGCAGCGGGAGGCGCTTGGCCACCTCGGCGGGGACCTCCATGTTGTCCCCGTCCTCCGACTGCTGGAAGTTGACGGTGGCGTCGGGCCCGCGCAGCTTGATGGCGGCCGTGTCGTAGCACCTGGCGGCCTCCTCGGCGGTGTCGAAGGTGCCCAGCCAGACGCGCACGCGCCTCCACGGGTCGCGGATCTCCGCCGCGTACTTGCCCCACGGACGCCGGCGCACGCCGCGGAACCGCGGCTCGCCGCCGCCGTCGGCCTTCCTCTTGCCGCACGGGGACCGTGAGCCGCGGCTTGGACCCCGTCGTCGTCGCCGACCCGGACGCCTTGGTCGTCGTCGCCGGGACGTACTCCTCCTTCACCGGCGCCGCGGGCTCCAGCCGGATCTCCTGCACGTAGCGCTTGACCCTGCGCCGGTCGGCCGCCGACCCCTCCTCGTCGCTGGACGAATCGGTCGCGTCGACGTCGTCGCAGAAGACCCGCAGGGTCTTGACGCCGCCGAACCTCACCTTGCCGGACGCGGACGACGGCGCGACCGTCCGGGAGGTCACCTCGACGTGCTCCGTCCGCTTCACCGGCATGAAAGTCTCCTCCTCCATGGCCCACATCGAGACACGAAACTCCTCCTCCTCTAAGACTCCAATCGCATTTGCCTTCCGCCTAAACCCCTCAAGAATCCTGCCTTCTCCTAAACCCCAAGAAAGCAGACGGCCACCGCCGCCGGCCACACACCGCGAGGAGGAACTCCGGGAACACGGTGGTGGAGGAGGGGGAAAGCAAACGGCTTTTGGCGTGGAGGGGGAGAAGGAGACGAAGCGATGAGGTATTTGTTGAGATTTTTTGGGGGCGGAGGGGTGAGTGTGGGGGACGGTGATGAATGAACAAGGAAGGGAAGGAAAGGATGCGTCTTTGGGTTGGGGGTGTGCGGGGGACGTGCGTCTTGTTGTTGTTTGATGCGGAACAAACACATCGGCGGTCCAGTTTTATAGCCCATTTCCGGAAACACGGAATTATATTTTATTCTCCCCCTGTTCTTTTCCTTTTTATTTCACCCCCTCCTCCTCCTCCTGCCTTTTCATGTCAACTTTCCGGTGTGACGATCGAGCAAGAACACAGCTCCTCCTCCTCCTCTCTATCCTTCTCTCTCCCCCTCACAGTGCGATCCTGTGTACTTGCCCTCTCTACACCATCTGCAGGATGTCTATTCGATCTTCGTTCCCGTCCCTGTCTAGCTACTACGACAAGTCCCATTAACATCAAGAGCTAAGGATCTTGTCTGGCGGATGCCGTAACAGTGCCTCTAGGCGTTTTTCTTCTCCTAACCTCCCGAATCTCCTAGAATCTTCCTTAACCGCCGTCCATCCGCCGCCGATTGGCTCGCCGCCGGCGACGATCCACCATCCCCACCACCCGTATTCCCTCCTCATATCCCCTTCCCTTGCCTTGCTACGAGTAAGGAATCCCAACTACACCTTTCTTCTTCCTCATCCTTTCCCAATCCCTCATTCTCTCCTTCCACTTGTTTTCTTTCCTAAATCCGAATTAGAATCCAGGAGTTTACCCCCTTGTTTCTTCCTAAATCCAAGCTCCCACACAGCTTCTTCCCCTCGCTAGTAGCTCCATCCTTTAGTTCTGCTTCCCTCCCCTGTTTTAGCTAGAAAGGCTAGATCCAAAAATCCCCAAATCCTGCCTCTTCTAGCTGCTGCCTGTTCGATTGATCAGCTGTGACCTCCGTTTCTGCTGGGTTGAGTCAAGATCCCTGCCGGCTGTTGGAGATTTAAGCCCGGGTCGACAGAGCTGTACTGTACGAGAAGAGAGTCCAAGGCTTGGCTACCAGAACCTGCGGAGAATTCGGTCGTTGAGCTCAACTATTTCTTAGCTAATCTCTTCTCCGCTGGCACTATGAAGGCCCTGGGATGGAATTGCCAAGGTACGGGCATGGACCTTCGTAGTTCCAAAATGTGTCATCTTGCCCGCATTATCGATTCCACGAAGGCTCAGTTAATATTCGTCTCAGAGATTAAATCCTCTAAATTCAAATCGGATGATCTGTGTACTAGGTTCAATATGCATGATAGTTTTATTGTTCCCTCGCGCCGTCGGTCGGGAGGGCTCTGGTTGATGTGGTCGGATGAAGTTCAAGTTGTTGTACACAGTACTAGTTTTTATCTCATTTTAGCCATGGTGACTATTAGAGCTACCAATCAGCGTTTTGGTCTCATTTGTATTTATGGTGATCCTTATCATCGGCAAACTAACCTCATATGGGAGCAGATTGCTAAATTTGTGTATGATAATTGCAACCTGCCGATGCTTTGTTTGGGAGATATGAATGATCTTTTATATGATATGGACAAAAGCACCCCAGTCACTAATCGTTCTCGTGTCAATGCTTTCCATTCTCTAATCAAGATGTGTGGGTTCTTTGATCTGGGATACAGTGGACCGGCTTATACTTGGACTAACAGACGTTTCTCTTCTCGTCCTCTATATGAACGGCTGGATCGCTGTCTAGTTAATGCTGATTGGTGCGCCTCTTTTCCTGTATCTAATGTTTACAACTTGCCATTGATGCATACTATCAGTGATCATGCGCCCATTTTATTATCTACTGATGGTCCTATTCGTAGAGTTAAGCGAAGCTTCAAATTTGAAAACTGGTGGCTCAAAGAACAAGATTTTCATGCATATGCAAAAACTGCTTGGTCTAAAACGGTGCAAAAACCTTTCTTTCAAAGAACTAACAAACTGGCTGGAGAACTTAAGGTTTGGTGCAGGAAAAAGAAGCCCTTGCAACAGGAAATTAATGATTTGGAAGAACAAATCAAATGTCTGCAGATGCAACCAGCTCACATGCAAGATCAAGAGCTCGAGCACTCACTGGCTGTGAGGTATGAACAGAACTTGACCAAATTAACTGATCATTATATGCAGAGAGCCAAGAAGCAGTGGGCCAAAGATGGGGATAGGAACACATCCTTCTTTCATAGGGCAATTCTCAAGCGGAAGAGAAGAAACACGATCGTCTCCATCAAGGATGAGAATAATATTATTCATCATATGCCTAAGCAGATTAGCAATACCTTCGTAAACTATTTTAGGCATATATTTGCTTCTCCTAACAGTAATTTTGGCAGGCCCTACATTACCTCGCAGCTTCCTCTGAACAGCCAGGATCAAACTTACTCTGTGCCAGACAAGAAAGAGCTTTGGGAGACCCTAAATGAGATGAAGAGAAATGCTTCGCCGGGGCCAGATGGATTCAACGTTGAGTTCTATCTCGCTACTTGGAGCTGGATAGGAGATGATGTCACAGAGTTGGTACATTCTTTCTTTCACACTGGTATCATGCCTGCTCATATTAATGACACACATATTGTTTTGATTCCGAAAAAACTTGTCTCCCTCGTGCCAGCTGACTATAGACCGATTAGCCTGTGTAATGTAGTCTATAAACTCATTGCCAAAACCATTGCGAATAGACTCAAATCTCACCTCCCAGACTACATCCATTCCTCTCAGCAGGCTTTTATCGAAGGGCGTCGTATAAGCAATAACATTATCATTGCCCAGGAGATTGCCCATTCTTTTGCTCTCAAGTCCTGGAAACACCAGTCTTTCATGCTGAAGATAGACCTAGCCAAAGCTTTTGACCGTCTAGATTGGAATTTCATCATCACAGCTCTATCACGAAAAGGACTGCATGCACATTTCATCAACCTAATCCATGCATGCATTTCTTCGCCCACTTTCTCGGTTATTATTAATGGACAACCATATGCGAAATTCAGAAGCGAGAGAGGTATAAGACAAGGATGCCCTCTCTCCCCTTATCTTTTCGTCTTTGCGATTAATGAATTATCGATTGCGCTTCAAGAAGCCATGTCCAGTAGCTCTTTGGAAGGAGTCAATCTTGGATCAAATTGCCCTAGTATTCATTCCCTTTTGTTCGCGGATGATCTCCTCATTTGTGGCAAGGCTTCAATACAAGAGGCTTTAGTCATGAAACAAATCCTTCAAGACTTCTGCTCTAGGTCTGGACAAACTCCTAATTGGGCAAAATCAGGCATCATTTTTAGCAAGCATGTCACCAGCTATACAGCGGATGCGATCAAGAACATTTTCCCAGTACCAAACATTGATGAATCTTTTTCTCATCTGGGACATCCTCTCATTCTCCCGGCAAAAAATAGAGCATCTGCCTATAATTTTGTCCTTGACAAATTCAAATCGAAGCTTAGTACCTACAAAGCTGATAAACTTTCTCATGCTGCCCGTCTCCAACTCATACAGTCGGTCTTTCTTCGATTCCTGTTTATTACATGTCAAACATCCTGTTTCAAAGAAATTCATCGCAAAGTTGACAGCCATCATCAGAACCTTTTGGTGGACAGGTATTAAGGAGGAATCCTCTCGCAGCTTGTGCCTTAGAGCCTGGAAAGACATTTGTACATCAAAAAAAGAAGGTGGTCTGGGCATTAGGAATTTACAAGCTGTTAACCAAAGTTTGATCCTAATGGCAGCTTGGCGAATAGCTCAAAACCCTGAGGATCATCTTCACAAAGTTCTCAAGGCAAAGTACTTCCCTGACTCGTCCATCTGGCGCCCTAAACCCAATGTTCCAAAATCAGCTTTTTGGGCTTCTGTACTAAAAATCCTCCACATTCTTAAAGCCCATTCTTTTATTCAGCTGACTCAAGGTAACGTTTCTATTTGGAGTACGCCCTGGTTTGCTTCTTGGGCTTCTATCTATGACAATCTGATTGTTCAGCCACCAGGATTTGTTTACCCTACCCTTGTAAGTGATCTCTGGATTCAAAACCAAAGACAATGGAATGGGCACCTGATTGATCTTTTGTTCACTCCTGCTACAGCCCAAGTCATAAAACAGACCCCCATTATTAATTCTCAAGACCAAGATTTTCTATGTTGGAAGCTAACAACAAATGGCACTTGCCATGCCAAGAGTGCATATTATGCTTGCTTGCAGAATATATACGAAGCTGCTGAAGACAAACCAAGACAACCTTCTCCAGCAACGAAGCAACTTCTGAATCAGGTGTGGAAAAGTAAATTTATCATACCTAGAATACAGACTTTTGCGTGGCGTTTCCTTCGCAAGGCGATTCCGACAGGAGCCAGAGCTGGTACATTCTCAAAACATATTGATAAGCTATGTTGCAGGTGTGGACTGGAGGAAAACGATACCCACTTATTCTTCACTTGCCCATTTGCTAAAGCAGCCTGGTTTTTATCCCCTTGGTTCATTCGAACTGAGCTCATAGTTCAGAATTGCAATTCGCTTACTCAAATCATTTTGAAATTATTAAATATGAACCATCCTCATGCCACCTTGCCTAATATCCTTAACTTTATGTGGTGCATTTGGAAGTCAAGGAATGATGAGCTCTTTCAAAGAAGATCGAGTAAACCTTACCAAATCAGTATAAATGCTTCTGTTCTTTCTCAAAATCTTGAGCTATGTGATATTGCTAAGTTCAATATGCAGGGGAAGGAACAACAGTCCACTTGGACAGAACGGGATGCTCTTCTCCAAGGATCCACCATTACATCTCTTAAAGTGATTCCTGGAGATGTTATTTTCCTTGATGCCTCTTGGAAATGCAGAGACGTTACAGGTGATTTGGGTCCGGAGGCTACAGGGATCGGCATCTATATTCAAACTAATCTAAAAGGAAAGAACTGCTCTCTTATGGTTCAGGCCTCGGCACCGCTTGCTTCTTCAGTTTTCCATGCTGAGGCAATGGCTTTGTTGTTAGCAGCAACTTTGGTGCAAACACTGAATATCACCAGACCAACCTATCTTTCAGATAACCAAGTGCTTGCCAAGGTGGCTGCAACTAGAAGACTTGATCATCCATTGCTACAATGGGATTCCAGGAGTACCGTAGCAGATTTTCTTAATACTACCTCCCAGTCTTGTATACAGATTTATCATATCAAAAGGGACTTGAATGGGGTAGCACATAATTGTGCAAAACAGGCTCTTAGGCGTCGCCTAGAACAGCCTATCTTTGACTGTATTTCTTCAGCTCATGTTGCTGGCCAATGCCCTGTGATTTCAGTTTTACAATCTGCTATGTTACAGGGTTTTGTACTACATGCTGTATTTTGCAACTGAGTTGAATGAAAAGTTTGACGCCTTTGGCGCCTCTTGTTGTGCAAAAAAAAAAAAAAATGTCAACTTTCCACCTTGTAGGAGCCATGGTGCAGAGAAAGAAGAAAGAAACGCGAACAAAAATCTGATTTCTGGGTCGAATTTAAATGCGCTGTCTGGTTACAGCAGTACATTTTCACTGGCCAGCCAGGCCAAACATTTTACTGTCAACTCGCGATACAGAAAAGGAATGAAACGTGAACCGAAATGTACGAATATATTTTCCTAATCAGAAATAAATGTGCTGCCTGGTTACAGCAGTACATTTTACTGGCAGCCAAACAATATTTCGGAGGGCAGTAATAATTCCAGTAGCCCACAGCGGTCCAGCCAGCCAAGAATTGGCCATTTTGCGTTCCCATGCCACGGCTAGGGGGAGAGCTCATGTTTTTTCTGTCACGCGGCCACCCGACCCCGCGTGTCAGCCAGCGGGGCTTGTGGCTGGGGTCACGTGATCGAGCCGGGCTGACTCACACCCACGGATGTTTAATTGTGCTGAAATGATGATTTTTTTTGGTGAGAAAAGACCGGTCGAGGTGCACCCAGGACGCCACGTCACCACCCCCCCGAAACCTCGTTTTAGCTGCAGGGTAATTTAGGCATCTTTCAGGGTGACGTCACGTAGTTTTTTGTTGGAGAATTTTTAGGCTTTGTTTCCTCATTCTGATTGCTCATCGGCTACTTGGGTGCCAAGGCAAAAGCGTACCTATCCCGATCCCCTGGCTGACTGTGCGGTACCGCGATTCATTTTTTGAACTTAAAACAGGGTGTATTTGCAACGCATGGGCTATATGGTTTGTATCCAAAGATCATTGGAAGGAAGAAAAGATTCCACGAATTGGAGTTGTGTAGTATCAATTAATAAACGGAAGAAATTGCTATAGATAGAAATTACGCAGCACGAGTTTTTTTTTTCGTTGGACTTTATTATGGTAGGAATTTATGTTAGCAAATCTGAATCCATATATCCTGAATAAATACCAATCTCATAATTCCACTAGCTTCCAACAAGAATTCATACATCGCTCTATATACAGCTTGAGTGTATGCTAGGATGAACAATCGGAATTGCCTCAATAACTCTGCTTTTAATACCCATATATACTGGTAACATCTTTAAAAAAAGGATGGATACAAATGGGCCATGAATAATTCGAGAAAGGACATATAACATTTTAATTTTTTCATTACCTTGGCAAAACCCACTTTGCAAACAAGGTAGCAAGAGGCCGTTGGTGCTTGATAGAGTGAGCTGGCACTTTTAAATTCAGGATTTCTAAAATAGGCAACGAATAACTATAATGCGCGTGCAAAAATTATTCTGCTGAAACTCGCTCTTCGTTCCTTTCATACCATTATTCCCATGCTAAAGTTAGAAATGAGACTTTATTTCAGCACCGCGTACAAAATTTAGTCCCACACTTCCCACGAGGGCGCGTGCACACACACACACACACACACACACACACACACACTCGAACTCGCTCAATCACATGTTTACACATTTGAACAAGTATAACCTCCATATTGATGAAGTCAGTAGAAACGAGTTTTACTCTGAGTGGGCATGTATCCCCAACACTTTAGTGATAATCTGACTCACGTGGGCAACCCTGGTTTGGATTTCTCTTAAGCAAGGCGTCGAGCTAGTTGCACGGATGAAGCATTCAACATGTCAGTTTCAAATAAATGTACCATATTCAGTATTATTTCTATAATTGTTTTGTCCGTTCACTGCATGACTATGACCATGCTTGCAACAAATGAAGTTCTACACAATTACGACATCAGTTACAATTTCAAAAAACGTGTGTCACTCCCTCCCGTTGTTCAGAGTAAGAACTACACATTTGCCTTGTTTTTATGTGATATGGCGATAAATTCCGATGACCTGGCATGCAATGAAACATTTTCTTAACGTTACTCGTCGAGGCGTGTGGGCCTTATTTGTCGATTACAGATAAACGGGAGAGTTGCATAGAGACAAGTGAGAAAATGACGCATCATTGAATAAAATATATCTTGAATACAAAATTTAGCGTTCTCAATAGTGGCTCCGCACTAGTGAATATGAGTACATCCTACCAGAGGAATTAATTCAATTTGGCTCATTGGGTCAGGCTTTTTTGTGCCACAATCTTGTGAAAGTCCTTTAAGATATGTCTAGGTTGAACAAAGGCTTAAATAGACATAGTAAATACTATTGGAATTTCAAAGCAGATATATGAAATTGTGGTTTTCTATTGGTGATATGTTATGTATGTCGACGTTGTGGTCCATATAATATTTTTTATTATACATTCACGCCAAGGTGGAAGGTTTGTTTGGCACGGCAATGGATAATGATAGATCTTTTAAAACAGCTTTTGGTTATTTTGTGATATTTGCAATGGATTGTCGTTACATGGTTATCATAAAAGGTATTAGGAGCACATTTGGTTGGGTAATATGCAGCAAAAAGATCAATACCAACAGTTTTGTCGGAATGTTAGGCATAAATATGATATAATCATCGAGACTTTGGAAGACTCCATTTAATCCTAACCTTCTAGAGCGAGTTGGTTGGGTCACTCTGTTAGGTTGACTAGACGACTATAGATGGAATTCAACAAAATGGAAAATATTTTATGCTCTCTTAAATAACAAGATCAAGCTTAGACTTACACCATAAATTAAGATCTTCCTTTGCAATCTTTAGAACTGAATTGTCTTGGTGAAGGATAATCTCACCAAATGTAACTGGCAAGGGAGTTAAAATGTGCCTTTTGCCACCATGAGAAGTCAATCAAACGCCTCTTTTTAGGGCAAATTAGCTCCATATGTGTGTCAATGGCTCATGTGGATTATAATGTGTATGCACCTCGATCTCATAGTGTTTCAAACATGTTCGGTAGTTGGTAACAAGGTAGTCAGACGAATTTTAATTCACATATCCTAGTTGGTGTGGTCGTATTGTATTGGGATCTCTCACACAAGAGTTTTAATTCTTGAAAAAATTAACATGTAAATTTCAAATAAATGTACCGTACATGAATTGTGTTGTTCGTTTTCTACATGACTATGACCATGCTTGCGATAAATGAAGTTCTACACAAATATGACATCAGTTACAACTTCAGGAAACATGTGTAGCTCCCTCTCCCATTGTGTAGAGTTAGAACTACACACTAACCTTGCTTCTATGTGATGTGGCGATAAATTATGCTGACCTGGCATGCAATGAAACATTTTTATTAGCGTTACTTATCAAGGCGTGTGGGCCTTATTTGTCGATTGTCGATAAAGGGAAGAGTTGCATAGAGACAAGTGAGAAAATAAAACACAATTTAGTAAAATATAACTAGAATATGAAATTTAGCCTTCTCAGTAGTGGCTTCGCACTAGCGAATATGAGTACATACTACCATAGAAATTAATTCATGGCTTGTTGGGTGGAGGCTTTTTTGTGCCAATTGAAAGTCCTCTGAGAAATGTTTGCGCTGAACGTATTCTTAAATAGACATAGTAAATACTATTGGAATTTCAAAGTACATATATGAAATTGTGGTTTTCTAGGGACGATATGTTATGTATGCCGGCTTTTATCAATTTTATTTTTCATTATACATTCACATTAAGATCGAAGGCGTGTTTGGCACGACAATAGTAATGATAGTTCTTTTAAACCAACTTTTGGTTATTCTTTGATGTTTATAATGGATTGTTGTTACATGGTTCTCATATAAGGTTTTAGAAGCACATTTGGTTGGGTAATATGCAGCTATAAGATCAATACCAACGGTTCAATCGGAACGTTTGGCATAGATATGATATAATCGTCAAGGTTTTGGAAGACTCCATATAAACTAAACCTAATAGAGCGAGTTGGTTGTGTCACGACTAGCAGCATGAAACACTCTTGTATAGGTTGACTAGTCTACGCATGATTTTAGATGGAATTTTCACCAAAATGGGAAATTATTCTAAGCTCTCTTGAGTCAAAATATATTATGCAAGCTAAGACTTACACCATAAATCAAGATCTTCCTTTGCTATATTTAGAACCGAATTGTCTTGGTGAAGGATAATCTCGCCAAATGTAATTGGAAAGGGAGTTAAAATGCGCCTTTTTCCACCATGAGAAGTCAATCAAACGCCTCTTTTTAGTGCAAATTAGCTTCATAGGGTGCAAATTGCTCATGTGGATTATAATGTGTATCCACCTCGATCTCACAGCGTTTCAAACATGTTCGGTAATTGGTAACATGGTCTTCATAAGAATTTTAATTCACATATCCTAGTCGGGATAGTCGTCTTGTATTGGGATATTTCGCACATGAATTTTAATTGTTGAAAAATTAACATGTAAATTTCAAATAGATGTACCATATTCATTTTTTCATGAATTGTTCTATTTGTTTTCTGCATGACTCTGACCATGTTTGCAACAAAATAAGTTCTACACAAATACGACATCAGTTACAACATGAGAAAACGTGTGTCGCTCCCTCCCATTGTGCAGAGTTAGAATTACACACTAACCTTATTTTTATGTGATGTGGCGATAAATTATGCTAACCTAGCATGGAATGAAACATTTTTTTTACGTTACTCGTCGAGGCGTGTGGGCCTTATTTGTCGATTGTGGATAAAGGGGTGAGTTGCATAGAGACAAGTGAGAAGATAAAACACAATTTAGTAAAATATATCTAGTATCTGAAATGTAGCCTTCTCAATAGTGGCTTCGCATTAGTGAATATGAGTACATACTACCAAAGAAATTAATTCAGCTTGGCTTATTGGGTGGAGGCTTTTTTTGCCATAATCTTTTGAAAGTCCTCTAAGATATGTTTGGGTTGAACATATTCTTAAATAGACATAGTAAATACTATTGGAATTTCAAAGTACATATATCAAATTGTGGTTTTCTAGTGTGATATGCTATGTATGCTGGCTTGTTATCCATTTAACATTTTTTTTCATTAGACATTGACGCTAAGGTGGAAGGCATGTTTGGCACGACAATGGTAATGATAGTTCTTTTAAACTGGCTTTTGGTTGCTCTTTGATGTTTTCAATGGATTGTTGTTACATGGTTCTCATATAGGGTTTTAGGAGCAAATTTTGTTGGATAATACGCTATTAAAAGATCAATACTAGCAGTTCTTTCAGAATGTTTGCCATGAATATGCTACGTCGAGGCTTTGGAAGACTCCACTTAAAACTAACCTTCCAGAGCGATTTGATTGGGTCAGTACTAGCGGCATGGAACACTCTGTTTGGTCGACTAGTCTACACATGATTTTGGATGGAATTTTTCACCAAATTGGGAAATTCTTAGTAAGCTCCCTTGAGTAGCAAGGTATTATGGAAGCAAAGAGTTACACCAAAAATTAAGTTCTTCCTTTGCTATATTTAGAACAGAATTTTTCTTGGTAAAGGAAGCTGGTAAGGGATTTGAAATGCGCCATTTTCCGTCATGAGAAGTCAATCAAATGCCTATTTTTAGTGCAAATTTTCTCGACATGTGTGTCAATTGCTCATGTGGATTATAAAATGTGTCCACATCAATCTCATAGCGTGTCAAACATGTTCGGTAATTGATTATAAGGTATTCATATTAATTTCAATTCACATATCTTGATCAGGGTGGTTGTCTTATATTGGGATCTTTCACACATGAATGACATCGTGTTTGATAAAAATAAAATTTTGTTCTCCGTTGTAGGTCATACACTACTGTACACATTATTTACGTCTCGTGGGGAAAACTGTCTTTTCTATATTATACACTCTGCACTTGGAGTCTTGATACGTCTCAAACGTATCTATAATTTTTGAATGATCCATGCTAGTTTTGTGATATTGTCACATGTTTTTACTGTCAATTATATCATTTTTATGCATTTTGTCGGACTAACCTATTGACAAGATGCCTAGTGCCAGTTCCCTGTTTTTGCTGTTTTTGTGTTTACAAAATTTACTTCTGGAAATATTCTCGGAATTGGACCAAAATTTACGGAGATTTTTTATGCGACGAAAGACACCTGGAGACCAAAGGGCAGCCCTGGGGGCCACCCACAGGGCAGGGACGGCCTCCTGCCGCGGCCCCCCCTTGGCCCGCGGGTGGGACCCGCCCCTGCTCCTGGGGCGTCCCCTCGGCCCCCTCCGACGCCTATAAATTGCCTTTTGACCTAAAAACGTCAAGGCGGCCATTATTTTCCAGAAACTCGACCCCGACGCGCCGTCACCGAAAACCCTAGTTCGGGGTCCAATCTGAAGCTGATCCTGGCACTCTGTCGGAGTGGAGATCGATCCCGGAGGGCTCTTCATCGTCATGCCTTCCTCCGGGATGATTTGTGAGTAGTCTCACCTTGGACTACGGGTCCATGGCAGTAGCTAGTTGGTAGTCTCTCTCTCTTGTACTTCATGTCTTATGATCTTGTGAGCTGCCTAACATGATCAAGATCGATTATTGTAATGCTATGTGATGTGTTTGCTGGGATCCGATGGATTATGAAGTTATGTTTAGATTGTGCATGATTCTTATATGAGTAATTTATGTTCTTGCATGCTCTCCGATGTGTGTAGTTACTTTGGCCAAGTGATTGTGTGTATCTCCAAGAGAGGGTATTTATGCTAGATAGTGGGTTCATGCCCCCTTTTGTTCCTGGGCACGAGTGACAGAAACGTCTAAGGGCGAGGGTGTGCTGTTGCTACTAAGGGTAAAACAGCGGTGTTAATGTCTCTTTTGATATTAGTATTGCTTACTTCATGCACTTTACTTAATGCAATTGTGTGTTGCTTGCAACTTAATACCGTTGGGTGACAGGATGGATAGCGATCCCACGGTGGACTTTTTAGACAAAGACGCAGTTGGACTCAACGGTCTTTGTTCCTTGTCGTGATGCCTCCATAAATATTATCATGTCCTTTTTGTCATAGATAAATTGGGTTTGTGTCATGATCTTGTCAATTGCCTAGCTGTAATTCGTTCACCATCACATGCATATTTTATTTACTTGAGAGACTCCACTAGTGAACCCATGACCCCCGGTTAATCTTTTTACATTGTTTACAACCTCATTTACTTGCTTTTAATCATCATTACTCCTCTGGTCACTTTTCATATTTCATCTATTTCATCATACAATTAACGCTTTGTTTTCTGCGAGACCGGAAAGATTGACAACCTTTCCGCCGTTGGGGGCAAAGTATTTTGGTTGAGTGTGTGCAGGTCCACGTCTGTTGAAGGTCAAGCGCCAGATATCTTCAACATTCACCTCGTTGTTGATTTCAAAGTCCTACTGGTTCGATAAACCTCTTCGTTAAACGAGAGAAAACTACTACTAGCTGCAATTCCGCCTTCGCTTGGGGCACCACCCAACTTATTTTAATACAACAACAAGCTCTTTTCTGGCGCCGTTGCCGGGGACTTTGGAGCTACAGCAAGGGGAGTCTCATACTCTCAATCTCTTTACTTTGTTTTTGTCTTGCTTGCTTTATATCTCGTTTAGTTTATTTGCCTGTTTCAAAATTTTAAAACCCAAAAAATTAGTGTAGTCTTTATTTCTGTCTTGTTATTTTATCTTATCGTTATGTCTTCTACTGAAAACACCAAGTTATGTGACTTTACTAGAACTAATAACAATGATTTTATATGCTCTCCAATTGCTCCACCCGCTACTAAAGCGGAATCTTATGAAATTAAACCTGGCTTGCTAAATCTTGTTATGAAAGAGCAATTTTCTGGTGCTAGTACTGATGATGTCGCCTCTCATTTAAATAACTTTGTTGAGTTATGTGATATGCAAAATTATAAAGAGGTAGAAAGTGACATCATAAAACTGAAACTTTTCCCTTTCTCTTTGAGAGGGAGAGCAAAAAAATGGTTATTGTCTGTGCCTAAAAATAGCATTGATTCTTAGATTAAATGCAAAGATGCTTTTATTGGAAAATATTATCCACCTGCTAAAATAATACAACTAAGGAGTAACATTATGAACTTTAGACAATTTGATAATGAACATGTTGCTCAAGCTTGGGAGAGAATGAAATCTATGGTTAAGATTTGTCCCACGCATGGATTAACTATGTGGATGCTTATCCAAACTTTTTTATGCAGGTTTGAATTTTTCTTCAAGGAACCTTTTGGACTCGGCCGCGGGAGGCACCTTCATGTCCACAACATTAGGTGCAGCAACTAAACTTTTGGATGAGATGATGACAAATTATTCACAATGGCACACCAAACAAGCTCCAAGTGGTAAGAAGGTAAATTATGTCGAGGAAATCTCCTCTTTGAGTGATAAGGTTGATATGATTATGTCTATGCTTGCTAACAATCAGTCCAATATTGATCCTAATAATTTCCCACTTACTTCATTAATTGCCCAAGAAAAGGATCAAGTTGATGTTAATTTTCTTAATAGAAACAACTTCAACAATAATGCTTATCGAAATAATTTTGGTAGTAACAACTATAAGCCTTATCCTCCCAATAATGGCAACTTTTATGGTAATTCCTATGGTAATTCTTATAATCCTAATAAGAATGTGTCCTCTGATCTTGAAAATGTTTTAAAGGAATTTATCACTTCGCAAAAAGCTTTTAACAAAACTGTTGAAGAGAAGTTGGAAAAATTGGATAGTCTAGTCTCTAAAGTAGACGTTCTTGCTCATGATGTTGAAATTTTGAAAATTAGAACCACTCCAAATCAAGACAAACATACTGAGTCTTTAAGTGCTATCTCTCTTCAAATTAATGAAAATGAAAGGATTATGGCTCTCTTGAAAGCTAGGTGGGCTAGAGAGGCTGAAGAAGCTAGAATTGCCGAAATGAATAGGAAAAATGTTAAAGTTTATACTATCCAAACCACTAAAGAGGATCCTCCTAATTTATTTAAAGATGATGAAATTGATTTTGATAATTACAATCTTACTAAAGTCATTAAGTTTCTACAAAAACTTGCTATGACACCGGATGCTAGTAAAAAATCTTGCCTTTACCAACACATTACCGATGCTCTTATTAAGGCTAGGGAAGAAAAACTTAAGCTTGAAACCTCTATCCCTAGGAAGTTAAAAGATGGTTGGGAACCCACTATTAAGATGAAAATAAATGACTTTGATTGCAATTCTTTATGTGATCTTGGTGCAAGTGTTTCTGTTATGCCTAAAAGTTTCTATAATATGCTTGATTTAAATCCTTTGGAAGAGTGCCATTTTAATGTTTATCTTGTTGATTCTTCTAAAAAGAAACCTTTGGGTATAGTTGATGATGTCCTTATTATTGTTAATGATAATTATGTTCCCGTTGATTTTATTGTTATGGATATTGAGTGCAATGCTTCTTGTCCTATTATTTTGGGAAGACCGTTTTTGAGAACTGTTGGTGCTATTATTGATATGAAAGAAGGAAATATAAGGCTTCAGTTCCCCCTTAAAAAAGGGATGGAACACTTCCCTAGAAGAGAAATAATCTTCCTTTTGAATCAATCATAAGGTCAAGCTATGCTCTTGATGTTGCAAAGGCCTCCGAAAAAACTTGATGTTTGGCATTGCGCCTAGCTAAAAGGCGTTAAAGAAAGACGCTTGTTGGGAGGCAACCCATCTTTTATTTTCAGTTTGCTTTTTGATTTTCTTGAGTCATGAAGTTATTACCTCTGTAGAAACTTCATTGTATATTTTCTTTTGGTTTTTGTGCCAATTTTAGCCTGTAATGCATTGAAAGTGCGAGGTATTGTGTTGCTGTCCAAAAACAGATTATGTGCGCCTGTTGCACGAAATCCTAAAATCGCCAGAATTTTATATTTTTCTAGTAATTTTTTTACAGCAAGACTGATGCTTTTATCTATCTTTCGTTAGTTTTAAGTTTTTTTATTTGAGCTGCATAAGTGCCTCGAAAAATTCGATCTTTATAGAATATTCAGATTTTGACAGATTCTGTTTTTATTTTGCATTTGTCTCTTTACATCGTCATATGTGATACTCTAGGGGTAGAGTGCCACATTGAGGCTTAGTAAACAGTAGCTAATGCCCAATGAAGTTTGTTTGCAATTTGTCATGAGTTGAACACATGTGCATTTTAATTTATGAGCACTAACCCTCTAATCAAATTATGAGAAGTTTTGTGTGAAGAGAGTTTTTAAGTTCCAAAGGAGAGGAATATGAAGAAATCGAGGATGGATCAAAGCTCAAGCTTGGGGATGCCCCCATGGAACCCACTCTGAATATCAAGACTATCAAGAGTCAAGCTTGGGGATGCCCAGGCATCCCCTCATCTTCATCGACTGTCATAAGGTCGTCTTCGTTGAACTTCATTTTTATCACTTTACATATTATGTGCTATGCTTGGAGCGTCTTTTTACCTTCAGTTTTGTTTGTTTGTTTTCTGGTCATATCTTTGTTGGATCCTAGCTTTATTGTTTGGGAGAGAGACACGCTCCGCTTTTTCGTTTGAATACTCCTTTGCTTCGCTTATATCTTTTGAGTATTCTTAGCTACTGTCTGTTTTCTAGTAAGCTCTCGCTTTTAGCTTTTATCTTGTGTAGAGCTGCTAGTTGTTAAGTTAAACTCTCTTGTTATTCACTTATACTTGTTGGAGAGTTGTTTGTTGAAAAATTGCTTAAATTGTCATATGCGACAAAATGTTGTTTGTGTGATGATAGAATAAAATGAAAAAGCCTGCATAGTTTTGTAGATCATG